>JBCEWB010084230.1:0-28936 GCA_039654565.1 Peronia peronii
AGGGAGACATTAGTCAGTAAGGTGGTCTGATGTGGGCCTGCACTGTGTCACTCCGAAATTGATAGGGCTTTACTAGTTCGCCTCGAGACACGCAGCCTCGTAGTACAGAGATGCTCGGAAATATATGACGTCACACGTTAATGGCGTAGAGAGCTGGCAAAAGAAAACCCAGAACCGCAAACCATCTTATTTTGCAAAATAAACACATTGACAGTGATGTTTTCGCAAAAATAACATCGCTAACATGTTTTTGGCTACTAGAAGTTTATTATTTTACCACAAATAGTATAGGGTGTCCGTGACGTTGCACTAACCCTTTAAACTCTTTTCTATGAGTGCAGTGACAGACTTGAAATATTTAGAGCCTATTCAACCTAGATGCCCTCCGAATAATAAAAGTAGTGTTTTTTATTAAATTACAGGTCAATAAATAAATAAATAAATAAAATAAATAAATGATAATACTAACAGTTGATGCAAAAAGGAGACCACAGGAAGACCTCCTGAAATTTACCACACATTAGGCCTGGTGGTAATCAGTGAGTCAGTAGAAAGAAAGAAGGCAAGGGATAAGAAATGAAAATGTAGATGATTTAAAACAAAGAGGTAAAGAAAAAATAGAAGAAAGTCAACTTATTTGAATTGTAAATGTGTGACACAAACAAAAAACAAGACAAAAAATGCATCCTTGTTGCCCTCATTCCAGTGTGAAAAAGGATCAGAATTAGTATTCTTTTTCTTATCCTTCTTGATCTTTTCATGCTTATCTCTCAAGCATACTGAGTGAATTGACAGCCACAAAAGAGAGTGTTTTGTTTTTGCTTTGTGTTTTCATGACAAAAGGAACAAAATTCAAGAAAGGTTATGTATGAGTGTGTATGCAAGCATTTACATCTACCACACTAACACCAAAAGTAAATGGGATATTGTTGGTTAATATTGAACTATGTCTAGGTCCATCTTGTTTTCTTCCTTTGTATACACTTTTATAGGAGCACCGCATTTGTTTGTACTCAAACATTTACAACTGAAATAAGTTGACTTTCTTCTGTTTCTTCTGCACCTCTTTTGTTTTAGATCATCCGCTTTTGAATGACTCACTTTGCCACCGGCAACTAATGTGCGTACTTGATATTTTCTGGTTCGCTGATTTTAAGTCTGAAAACCGTTTTCTCCTGTCATGTCACATTTTTTACTTATTGGCCATTTTATGTCTTTAAAAAAAAAGATTGTTATGCAATATTGAATACACATTTTGTCCAGCAATACCTCCAACAGTAAAATGAATATAGGAATGATGCAAGAATTACAATAGAGGTATGAAATGATGCAATAAATTTCTTTATTGCTGATGCAATCAAGGTGGTATATTGCATCACAATATTGTCTCATTGTTGCCACTTTGTGGTAGAGAGATGTCAGCTATCTAGATTCAACTTCACTAATGTTGTTTACTGTTTGATAAGACAATGAGCACTGGAGTGAGAGGCTATATAAATCATCCTGACAATTTTTGCTGTATATGTGGAAAATTTACTCCACAAGATCAGCGGAAAAAGCTGACAAGTGAAGTAGAACTTGCATAGACATTATTTTGGATGTATAATTGGTGATCAAGACAAACCATGGGTAATTCATGTCAGTTGCATGACTTGCTATTCTGGAATATAGAAGTGGTTTAACGGCCAATGACAGAAAATGCCTTTTGCTGTACCCATGATCTGGTGTGAACAAACAGATCATCACACTGGCTATTACTTCTGTATGGCGAAAATTGTGGGTTTCTCAAAGAAAAACAAGTCATATATTGCATACCAAATCACTGATCAGCATTGGAATTATTTGCCACATATCAAAGAGAATCCTGTGTCTCTTCCACCTGCAGGCCTGCTTGATGATAGCAAAAGTAGTCATGATGAATATTTCAATAATGTTGCAGATGATGAGGATGAATTTGAAGCAGAAATTGGTGAAAAGATGCCACACTTGATTAATCCAGAGGAGCCTAATGACTTAGTCAGAGACCTTTCCCTGTCCAAAGTAAAGGCTGAGGTGCTCTCCTCTCAGTTACAGTAATGGAATCTTTTGCAAAAGGTGCCAGGAAAACTGTGTTTCCTAGTCTTCACACAAATCTTGCATCTTATTTTCAATTGGAGAAAATGTGTGCTTCTATAATAATATTAATGGTCTTATGAATGAGCTTGGGCATGTGATGTTCCAAATGAATGGAGGCTCTTTATAGATTCAAACAAGGCAAGTTTAAAAGCTGTACTGCTACACAATGACAATGTTAAGTCTTCTGTGCCCATGGGGCATCAGTGGCCTTGAAGGAAACTTATGAATCAACAGACCTTCTTCTTACTGGTGCCAGTATGCCAAACACAACTGGAACATTTGTGGTGATCTCAGAGTAATATCTTTAGTTCTTGGGATGTACCAAATATTTTATAATGTGTTTCTTGTGCCTTTGGAATAGTCATGATGGTGCCAGTTATTACATTAGAAAGCAATGGCAGAAAGAAGTGATAATATAATTGGCAAATCCAATGTTCAGCATATGCCTCTAGTGAATCCACAGAAAGTGTTCCTGCCCCCACTTCACATAAAACTGGGATTAGTGAAGAACTTTATCCATGAAACTGGGATTAGTGAAGAACTTTATCAAAACCATGGACAGAAATGGAACGGCTTTCAGTACGTCAGTGAGAAATTTGGGGGCAATAAAAGTGAAGCAAAACTGAAAGAAGATACTCTTGTAGGCTCAGAAATTCATGAATTGTTTGCTGATGACCCAAGTAAGGACTGACTAAATCCATTTGAACATGCAGCCTGGGAAGCATTCTGTTTGATTATGAAAAAAATTATGGGAGATTACTTAGAGGACAATTATTCTGACCTGCTGAAAACATACAATTAGCTGAGAGTTCAAATATCTCTGAAGATGCACTTTCGCACTCGCATCTTGACTTTTTTTCCTTCTAATCTTGAAGATGTCAGTGATTAGTACGATGAAAGGTTTCACCAAGATGTAAAGCTACTAAAGATAATGGAAAACCGATATCAAGGCAAATTTAGTCCCAATATTATGAGGGATTACTGTTGGCCTCTTCAATACAAAATAAACACTCCACACAAGTGAAAGTACAAGAGCTTCAAGCGCTTCTGATTTATGCAAAGGATGCTGCTAATTTGTAAGCTCTAATATTGTTTTGATAAATAATCTATAGAGTCTTTGTCAGTTTTTTTAGAATGTTGGAATATCTGAAATAGTGATTAAAATGTATCTGTGGTTTACTTTTATTCTCAGCTATATTTCTGTTTTATGTTACAAAGTAGAAATGGAAACCCTGAATATCATAAAAACCTGATGTGTTAGCTCAAATCTGACTTAAGCTCTGAAATCAGCAACCCAAAGTTACTTTGAAACACATAATGTTTTCCAAGTGGCAGACAAAAAGTTGAAATTTGTTGACCAGTGTTACCATCAGGCCTAATTTAAAATTTCAGGTTTTCCGTTAGTCTCCTTTTCGTATCAACTGTTTTCTTTCCCGTAATTTAATCAAAAACACTACTTTTGTTATTCAGAGGGCATCTAGGTTGAATTCTTAATGTTTTAAATCTGTCACTCAAAGGCAAGAGTTTAAGTCATAAATTTCTTATCCACTCCGTGTTTTTAGTGTTTTTTTTTATGCTAGAGACACTTCCTTCTCTAGTGCAGTCGGGTTCTCCACTGAGAGTGCCAACACTCTGTTCAAATTGGACTGGAAGTTCTCCCTGTGCACTGAGTCTATTATACTAGTATGTCTATGGCTCAAGCTGATCTCTGAAAGCTATGAACTCATTAAGTCTTTCATCAAAACATAAATACCTCTAGGCGAATGAGCAATCGACCAGTTGGGGTAGCTTTGCCATCCAGAATAGTTGACATTCCTTGAACTTTTCATGGGAGAAACATAAGTTCTTCAGTTTCTGCTCATCCACTATAATGTACTTGTCATGCATTAGTCTTAGGCTATTATTTATTCTGGTATTTTTGGTTGTTTTGCACTTGTTTGTACTCTGCAGATGGTGAAAGCCCGCCATCTGTGGGATGTCAGAACCAGCTGTCACATGATTTCTCATAATCATACAACAAATCAAGATCATATCTAGACAATTCCTATAGCATCTGCTGGTTTCTCATCTGGGTTTGGATTGTGCACTCTGATGTTATGGGCCCACTTCATGTCCTCTTTTTCTTGTTCCTTCTAGTTTTATTGTGCCTAGCAATATTGTCTTGCCGGGCCTTTGGATCTTGAAAGTTGGTTTAACACTGAAGTTCTCTTTATTGCATTGGCCAGGAGTTCATCATTGGATCCTGTGTGCTGTTTTATAGTGTTGTAAGCCCCCATGTAGACCCGAGATATATAAGTAGGTTCTCTGCTCCCATCTGTGGGTGATGAAAGTCCACCTTTGGTGGGATGTCTCCCATGGAATGCCATTCTCAACGTTCCAGGGGCAACATCTCTCTCCTTGCTCCTGTCTTCTGTCCCATTTCTTCCGTGACTGCCATCACTACCCAGTCCAGAGAAAACATAGGTCTGACCGTTTCTCCTATGACAATGTAGGCACTCTGTTGATCAGGGAGGACAATAGGATCCTGGCAGTTGAGGTGATCCAGTTTTGAGGACTGTCTCTCCTCCAACACACTGCTTTGGCCTGGCCTTTCTCTGGTGGATGAATAAGGCCCAAATTCATGAAATCAGTTGGGTTCTGTCTTCTTTAGCGGAGCGAGACTTAGGGACAATTCTGGTGAAACTTCCCTGCGTGTCTTGTTGGGAGTATATCACTGGAGTAGCCCTGGCACAGTCAGCTCTGGATATCCGAGCAGTATATGTTCCCTTGTTGGACTCGGTGGTGGGTGGGGCACTCTGGTGATGAACAAAATAAAAACAATAAATTGCTAATAAACAAAAAACTCTTCCCACCTTGACAAAATGTTCTGACTGGACAGCGCGGATGTGCAAATAAAAAACAGAATGGATGGTGCTGAATCCTTCCCATCCATCTCCGGCAGCAGTCAGAGAGACAATTTTTAACACTTTTTGAGCTTCACAGCACTCAGTTGGACAAGCCACTGAAAAACCTTAACGTTTTTCAGATATATAAAAACATTTGCGCGATCACTGGTGGAGAGCAGTGCATCTCCAAACTGCAGTCTGGCGATCTGCTGGTTGAGTGCAGGGGACACCATCATTCAGAGGCAGTCTTGAAGGCTAAAATCTTCCAGAATGTGCCCATGAGTGTGATGCCTCACAAGAGCCTGAACAGCTCTTGGAGTGTCATTAGAAGCCGAGACTTAGATGGTTGCCCTGAAAATGAAATAGTCAAGGGCATTACAGGAGTCACTGACGCCCGGCGTGTAAGCATCTGCCATGGAGATCAGATAATCGCTACCAGCACTATCGCCTGATGTTTGATACACCGAAGCCACCAGTGAGCATCAGGGCGGGATACCTTCAACTGAAGATGGACCCTTCCGTCCCTAACCCCATGCTGTGCTTTAAATGTCAGTGATTTGGCCACTCTCAAACACACTGGAGATGTGCTGCCATCTGTGCTTGCTGTGAAAAAGGAGGACATTCTGATTCGGACTGCACTGCAGATCCCAAGTGTCCCAACTGCTGAGGCGAACGTAGGGCGTTCAATAAGAACTGCCTGAGATGGCAAGAAGAGAACGCCATTCAGTGTCACAGAGCCACTCATGGCGACACGTTTACCACTGTGTGTGAGGTATTATGCCCAAAATTACCATCCTCAGTGATGATGTCCAAAACCTATGCTCAGGTTGTCAAGAAAAGCACCAGAAGTGTCGGCACTGATGCTCCTAGACCATCAAGTGTAAACATAGAAAAAGATTCCAGTGGGGGCTCTTGTAGGAGGGCTCCTGTTGCAAAATCCAAGAGTTCCCAGAGGCCCTCATCACAGGCGAGGGCCTCTGGCACCGGGGTGAAAACCTCTAACAGGTTTGCCACCCTGGCAAATTTTTCTTTTAATATGGAGGGGGTGGAAGCCACGCCTCCCATTTTCCTCTCCTCTCTATCCTCTCCACCCCTTCTGGTTCCCTTGGCCTCTCTCTGCCACCCCCTCCTCCTCCCACTGCCCTCCAGATCAGCTGCCACTCCCGGCCTCTTCCCCTTCATCCACCCCTTCCCCTCCCCTGCAACCAAGGCAAAGGGACATTCTCCTTCCTTGCTACCCAGCAGGGTGTCGAGGAAGAAGAAGTCCACAACAAAACATACAAAGAAGCTGGAAGCAACACTGGCTTTCAAGAAAGATCTTAAACAAGAAGATATGGCTGCAGCCAGAAATTGCCTCATCCACTGGAACTGTATAGGCCTCAGGGTCAGCTTGCCGAACCTGCAACAGCTGATGACCTGTCATCAGCCTGTTACGGTCTGCCTGCAAGAAACTAAAATATTCACTGACCGACAGGTGGAGATACGAGGCTATACCTCATGCCACCACTACAGTCACAGCACTGATGGACTGGGCAGAGAAATCTCTGTCTTTGTTCTGGCAGAGTTCTCCATCAACCCCTCCCACTCATCACTCCATTATATGCTGTGGCGGTCATCCTGACTGCATCCACCACCCATCCACCACTAGCTCCATCTATCTGCTTCTTCAGAAACTGTCACTGGTGGTGATTTCACTCTCTTTTTGCGGCAGCTTCTAGCCCCATTTGTTCTGCTTGGAGATTTCAATGCCCACAGTCTCCTGTTGGGCAGCCCTTACACCAACCGGAAAGGTAAAGAGATTGAGAGGCTGATGTTCGACTCTGATCTCTACCTTTTCAACGATCCAGTCCCGATTTACATACATCCAGCGACTGGAACATTCTCCACTGTCAACCTTTCCTTGTGTCATCCTTCCGTCTCTGTAGACTATTCATGGTTAGTCATGGACAGCCTGCATGGATTGAACCACTTTTCGATCTGCCAGGTTCTGGATCTCCCAGTATCTGCCACCCTGCCGATGCTGAAATTTTGCCGGGGCTGACTGGGCAGTTCACAGCGCTCTGCTTCACTCAGCTAACCTCCCAGTCTACAATCGAGGAGTTCCAAGGCACTCTCTTGGAAATTGCCCAGGCCTGTATTCTGAGGACCTCTGCAGCTCCACGCAAGGACAAGCCCTGATTCACAGAGTACTGCAAATGGGTCATGGAGGCCCACAAAACAGCCTTCCATGCCTTCGAGAAAGACCCCACCGCCCCTTTAGCATTCAAAATTTCCAGGGCTAAAGCCAGACGATCAATCAGAGAAAGCAAAAGAAATTCTTGGAGAAACTACACCTCCCAACTTCAACAATCAGACTCCGCTGGATAAAATCTGGCAGATCTATGATAAAAAAGATCAAAGATCAAAGGTACTGCTCAACCTCCTGGATGCCAGCATATTGTGAGGAGTGATGGCTCCCTTGCCGAAAAGGAGAAAGATGTTGCCAATGAGCTCGGCGCTGTGTTTGCGTCAAACTCCTCCAACCAGCATTACTCTGCCGCCTTTTAGAAGTACAAGGCCAATACAGAGAAAGAGAGGATTGATTTCACGACCCCTTTCTCAGTCCCCGGTATGGATCATTTCTCCAAGGAGGAGCTGCAATCTGGCCTTCATAGTGGTGGCAACACCGCTGTGGGCCTGGATCAAATTCACAATCAGATCCTCAAACATCTCCCGCCGGAGTCTTCTGACTCTTTTCAACCAGCCTGGGAAAGACCACACCAACCCCTTCCAACTTCCACCCCATCACCTTTACCAGCTGTCTGTGTTAGCTGACCAATCGCTTGAACTGGGTCTTAGAGGTGTCACTTCTGCACAAAGCACTCCATGACAGACCACTTTATCTGCCTGAAGACTTTTGTCCATGAAGCCTTTGCGCAGTGGCAACACATAGTAGCAGTCTTCTTTGACCTGCAGAAGGCCTTCGACACCACATGGAAATTCAGTATTTTGAGGAATTTAATTGGCTGGGCTTCTGAGGTAATCTTCCCACTTTTATTTGGAACTTCCTGAGCGAATGACACTTCAACATCTGCCTCAAATCCACTCTTTTTGATTCATTTGAACAAGAAGAGGGGGTTCCACAGGGGAGCGTTCTCTTGCCCACGCTGTTTAACATCAAAATTAACTTCATACAGATCAGCTGGCTCAGGGAACCAGTCATTCCCAGTATGCAGATGATTTCCTCATCTGCTACAGGGCTCAAAAGATGCCTACCTTTGAGAGACAACTTCAGGCAACACTGGGCACTCCTCAGGGGTGAGGGGATACCAACACGGTTTTCCACGCAGAAAACAGTAGTTGTTACTTTTTGCAAAAACACCCACATTGCAGGGATCTAGATCTGTTTCTCGCCGGGAAGCATTGGATCCCTATCAAGGATGAGGCCAACTTCCTGGATGTGATATTTTAATGAAAAGTAACCTTCATTCCTCACATCAGCCACCTGTGAACTACTTCCTCTAAAGCACTAAATATACTGAGAGCACTATCAGGTGTGGAGTGGGCAGCTGACACAGACTCCATGTTGCGCCTGTACCGTTCCCTTGTCCACTCCAAACTGGGCTACAGTAACATTGTCTACTGCTCGGCCAAGCAATGCTACCTTAAAACATTATCAACATGATTCATCATCAGGGCCTTAGATTATCCCTGGGGACATATCACATGTCCCCAGTGGAGAGTCTATACGTTGCAACCAATGAACCTTCTCTCCGAGACAGAAGGGACAAAATTTTGTCACGCCCAGAAAATTCGGCCTATGAGCATGTCTTTGAACCCAGGTTCATTGACATATTTGAGAGATCCTCCGGTGTCACTCCCATCTTTGGCGTCTGATTTCAATTTTTGCTAGCAGAGGCTGGGAGGAGATGGGGTAAGGTGAGATTTAACTCATTTCCAAGCATCCTGCCATGGCGGATCCAGAGGCCATACATGATTTTTGACCTAGTGGCGGGAACTAAATGAGACACCCCCAAGGAGGCCTTTGGGCAGATGCTTGAAAAGGTGATTTCATATCATCCCAACTGCGAGCATTTGTTCGCACAAAGCTGTCAGCGCCGGCTCATTCTCTGTCTTGGGGAACACATGCTATGACCTCAACCCAAAATATTCTGTCTTCATGGCTGAGACTAAGGCCATCAATATCGCTATAGATACCATTAGTAGGTCCTCACAAAACAAATTTTTTGATTTCTTCAGACTCACTATCCCTACCCCAGACCCTGAATAACCCCACTTTTAGGGATGATAGAGTAACTCACCTCCTGCAGCACCTTCAAAGTCTGTCCAGCATTGGGTGGCATAGATTTGCATTCTGCTGGGTGCCGAGTCAAGTGGGCATTGCAGGAAATGAGGCATCAGATTCTATTGCCAAGGTCGGCCAGATTTTAGATCCTGTGGATGAGGGAGTCTCTCATCTGGATCTCGGACCAATCATCAATGAATACATGAGATTGCGATGGCAACGGCGATGGAGACTGCAAACAAACTCTATTCTGTCCAGTCAGACCTTTTACTTTAACCAGGGTCTGCTCACCCGCAAAGACGAGACCAGATGGTCCTCAACCACCTGCATCTGGGTCACTCTCACCTCACTTGCTCTATTCTCCTCAGACGAGGTAGACCCCCACACTGTGTGGCCTGTGGCTGTCAACTGACAATCGCACACATTCTTTTAGAATGTGTCGCCTTCAGAGATGCTCGGAGAAACCCACTTCTCGAGTCAATTTCTGAAGGACCTTTTTAGCAGAACAAAGCCCCAGGCTATCCTGAGCTTTGTATGCCATTTTGGTCTGTACAACTGAATGCAAGATTACCTCCAAAAGATATATCTTGGTGGGCATGTGGTGATCCTTACAGGAAGCCACATGTTTACATCCGTCCTTTCTTATATCCGTCCTTTTACAATTCGTAAATGTATTGTCCATCTAGTATTATACGCAATGTATGCCTGATCAGCCTTTTTGAAACAAACAAAACATAGTGTTGTAGACTATTTTGGCATTGATATTTTCTGTGATGTCTAAGACACAGCCTCTCGGTGGCTTGAATCTTCTCTAATTCAGCAGTCAGTGGTGATGTTTCACATGTAAACAAGAAGTTAGAGATGGCCATATCTTCCCATTTTCCCACTTTTTACTGTGGACAAAAGGTCTTCATATTGTCCTGCGGCTTGAATAGCTGGACTGACATCTTATATTTCTTCATATTGTGGTGATTGTTGCAATTTCTTCGGTTCTTTGGTTCTTAGTGTTGTGTCACACAGGCATACACTTTCTGAAAAGAATGTCTGCTTGTCTCCCATTTACATTCTGGCTGGCTGGGAACAGAAAATTTCTTTCCCATGCCATTAAAGACACACACATCCACATATTATATATTGAGATTGTAGGAAAGTGAAAAAGAGAACAGCAGCATCTGGTAAAGTTGTGGTAAAGAAAGAAAATTATCAACTAGCCTCAACACAACATTCTAATTATGTTATTTGAAGTAATATTTTATTACTGGAAATTTTTGGAAAAATTACAAGATAAACTGTTATTTGTGTACAAATTTATGCATTATTTCTTAATTGAGTGCCATTATTTTAATGTTTATTTGGGTTTGTATTTGCCAGGACTCTGATAAAATCAACAAGAGAAAGAGTGTTGCTGCAGGGCTGATGAGAGATGGTCAGGAGGAAGATGATTCTAAGGCCGAAGAGGAGGTATGATACATAAAAGTATAAAAACAAGGTTAAAAAAATAGAAACGTTATATTTTGGAGCACAATTGAATGGGTTTTTTTTAATTTGCTATGCAGGCAATATCTGGCTTGAACATGACATTTTGGATGGAGAAAGTTTGCACAACTGTACATGGCTTCATCTACATATACCAATAACAGAATTCAAAAGGTTGATTTTTTTTTTTTTACTGACTTCATGATCAGTAACAGAGGCAAGGCTTCTTTTTTTAATTAAGCTAAGACTGAACCAGTTAGATATATCACTAGTTTTCCTGCAACTAACTGAGCTAGAATTGGCTATAAGAGTAAGAGGTGAAATCAATTACAATGTAGATGGCAAAGCTGAAGAAGCCTGTTATCTGTTCTGATGTAGACAGCCTCTTATAAAATTGTATCCTCAGATTATGCCATTCTTGAACAATTTGTGTTCATGTGATGGCCTGTTTCAACAAATTGTGTTCATGCGATGGCCTGGCATGTCAAGCTTTCTACTTTAGTAGGAAATTGGACTTGGTGATTGTTGCTGACTTTTTAATTTTGGATAATTGGTCAACTGATTGTGGGTTTTTTTGGTTTGTTTATTTTTAACTGCGATCCAAGTCTCACACAGTGAAGATGAAAACAGAAGTATGATAATAATCCTGTGCACGCTCATCTCGAAGACTGACTGGGCTATTGTTCAAGAGCCTGTTTTGATTTTAGAATACCAAGTTTGTTGTGCATGGTTCCTCAAACCTGACAATCTTCAGTCAAGTGATCGCATAAGAGCTGTTGACTGAATGTCAGGATGTTGAATTCTGCGACAAAGATGACTGGTGCTGCCATGGTATAAGAAAAGACTGATGAAAGAGGGGAGTCATTCCTGGCACAGTCTAGAGCTAGACAGAGTAAACCACGTTCCCATTGCACTGGAGAAACTGAAGATGATGATAGTGCATCAGAGGACATTTTTTTTTCATATCAAGTCTTTTTCTTTTTAATTCATACAGTAAAGCCAGTGCTAAGCCAGATTTTAGTAAATATGTGTAAAGTTCTGTTAACATAGCACAAGTTTGGCATAGTTTTTATATTTTGATGTAAGCAGAATGCGGAAATAAAATTTTCCAACTTTTTCATGAAAGCATTTGATATCTCTGGATGGCCAAATGCCGTCCATCTGATAATATAACAAGGATTTATAAACACAGGGCCAAGGGCTGATACCTTAAAATTTATCCTAAAATCCTATCACATAAACAATACACCTGTATATCCATTTATGAAATGGTGTGGTATATACACCTGTATACCCATTTATGAAATAGTGTGGTATAAATGTACAGCAAGTTCTAAAATTTCTGCATGGAGAATAGATGACATTAAGAGAGAAGGCCAAGATAAGCATGATCAGTGAAGTAATGTAGCCAAGAAGAAAAAACACACACTGCCAGGGAAAGTCTGCCAACAGCAGTTTTTCAGGAAAGACAAAAAAATTGATTTTTTGTGCTATCAGGCAGCAATGAAATCTTGGGGGGAATAGAACGTATGCTAAGTACCTAAAGAATGGAAATATTTAGAATATGTTTTCTTTTTCTTAAAAAATTGTGGAAGGGAGCAAAAAATGGACTTACATGTCTAGAGCCACAAATTTTTGAAAGTTCTAAACTTGTAAATCCTGTAGCATGATTTATAAGTGGTACGAAAAGTCCTCGGGTGGAGTGAGACAGGTGATGGTCTTCAGAAGAAGAGTGGGTTCTTTCATGAGATGTTTCAGCCTTTAACTTCCTGACATTTAGAATCCCGGCCATACCGGGATCATGACTCCCAATGTCTGTCACCCACTTTTTTTTTTCTTTTTTTTCCCCTCAGGGACTTTGGGTGGGATTTGAACAAGTGCCGTTTGGTTTTTGGTCCGGTACTCGAACCGCTATGCTACGCATGCCACTGTTTTTATGGCATAACTTGTTCTATTTAAATCTACTGTCTGGCATCATGTAGTTTAGGGGTCACATCATTCCTTTTGCACAGATCCAACAGTAAGAATTCTCTGCTGCTGTTGCTAGCTCACGCAGGGCACTTCTAATATTCCAGCCACTTAAGTTGAGCTTCTTCAGTAGAGAATATACTGTTGAACCAAAGTAGCCACTTGCTCCCACTTCTACTGCAAATATGTTTGCTTTCACTCTGGCTCCACGCAAATCTGTTAGGAGATCTTGGTACTTGGCCATCTTGTACTCGTGCTGCTCCTCCATGTTTGTCTCCATGTTAGCTTGACAAGAATTTACAACTTCGTAATCCTCGAGCTGAGCACTATGTCTGGCCTCATACCTGATCTCTTAATTAATTCGGGATATTCTCCCCGTCCTGTCAAATCAGCTGCTATGTCCCAGTCACCGGCTCCCTCTAGTATGCCACTCACTGGAGTGTTGCAGGGGATCTTGGTGGGAATACTTGTTGACTCTTGGACAAATGTATTCTTCTGGGATTCATCTGATTTCTCTGGCTTTGTCAGTGCCGATGCAACTGTTCTTGCCAGCACTTCAGGCACACGGTTGTGCCACCAGGTATATCTTCCACTGGCCAAGCCAACTTTGCAACCAGAGAGAACATGTTGTAACGTCTGTTTCCTCCCACAGAGTGGGCATTCATTGCTAATCTCCTTCTTCCACCTGGTGAGGTTTGTTTTTGTGGGAAGCACATCAAATGCGGCACAAATACTGAAAGCCAGTTCATGAGTGCCATGTGCCAAATGTCCTTCCATGTCATGGCTCTTGGAGGACACCTTCCCAGTTTGTCCACTGTCCCTGTAGCCCCTGCAGCACAGCTTTTTGGACTCTTTTTTCGTCCTCCTCGTGCCTGATTTCTCAGAGAACCATGTCTCATTTTTCCTTAGGCGTCACTGTGGACCACAGTGAGACCGTTTGTCCACCCGATCCCAATCCTTTCCTATCAGACTGAGTGAATCCAGTGATCTCCTTTGTCTAGGAACTGTTCTGCTGCATTGACTTCTTTCACTTTCCACTTACGGCCCATTTTTAGTTCAGGTTCTATATTCCTCACAGCATCATCCTGTGAGCCCTTGAACATCAGGTGAAGGCGGGCTTTCCCTATTTTGTGTTCTTCTCTCAGGGATTTGAGTGGTAGCACTAACTTTGTTTACTTACAGGTTAGTGTGATGTCGGTAAAGCATGGTGGAAGCCCTAGCCACTTTCTTGTGTAGCACTTTGTCTTTACCTCTGATCCCTCTACTGTTGAGATAGGGATTTCGTAGATTAAGAGTGACCATAGTAGTTTTGGGATCAACATGAATTGGAGGATCCACACCTTGAAACGTCCTAGGAGTCCACTCTTGTTGATATTCTCCAGGC
Organism: Peronia peronii; assembly: GCA_039654565.1. Lineage (NCBI taxonomy): Eukaryota > Metazoa > Mollusca > Gastropoda > Systellommatophora > Onchidiidae > Peronia > Peronia peronii. The sequence goes on from JBCEWB010084230.1 coordinate 14,114, forward strand.
CAACTGTCAGCTGAGTCCGCACTTCATCCCTCTGCTTTGTGTCCTTTAGAGAAGCGTCATACCACCGACCGTGACTTTTCACAGGTAACTCTGCGACTGTTAGTATTACATGGTCACCTACCTGGAATTGCATGTGTCATCCGTCTTCTTGTTTCTGAGAGAGAGGCATCAGGATTTCTTGAGTTTGAATGCCATTCTGCATCAGGAGGCCAAATCATCCAGTCTCTGGAGCATCTGCCTTGCCTCTTCTTGGGATGAGACTAGGATTGTTGTATCATCCATGAATGCCTTTAGTGGTGCCATTAGGAGCCTTCTCCCAAATCTGGTCTCTTGGAAAATTGCTCACTGGCCTTCAGCAGTACTTGCATGGCCAACATGAAGAGAATCAGGGAGACTGTACAGTCCATGGCAATTCCCGTCTCTAACTGAATCCAGTTGGTGGTGGTAATTTCTTGTTGCAAACCTCATCCTAAAGGATTCAAAGTATTCCTTCAGAAGTCTTGTAATGTGGTCTGGGACATGGTCCAGTGCTAGCCCTAGGAGCGAGTGAGGAACTGATCTGTATGCATTAGCAAGGTCTAACCATATGACATGCAGTTCTGCTTCTTGGTTTTCGTTCTCTGGATAGCCTCCCAGATCATGCTCACATGTTCCAGGCACCCTGGGACTCCGAGGACTCCTCCTTTCTGGACTGATGTGTCTATATAGCTGTTCTCCATTAGGTATGAAGTCAGCTGATTAGCTATTATTGAGAAGAATTTTTGCCTTCCACATTCAGCAGAGAGATTGGGCGGAATTGACCTACCTCCTCTGAGCTGTTCTCCTTTGGTATATAGACACCTTCAGCTTTATTCCACTGATCACTGATCTTTTCTTTTGTCCAGTGTGTGACCAGCTCCCTGTGCAATATCTTGAGCACTTTGGGCCATTTCTTGTATACCTGGTACGGTATGCCGTTTGGACCTGGGGCAGACTTGCTTTCGGGCCTTACTGACTATCTTTCTAACCTCGCGCAGAGTAGGTGGCTCTTTGTTGAATTTTTCTGCCTGGCTGGGAAGGCCATATCAGTCCACTAATTGTGTCCAGTGCCTCTTTCCTATGTTGGTCTGAATATGTCTTTCGCAAGAGCTCTTCTAATTCGTCCTGACTGACGCTGTGCTCGCCGGATCATGGATTTTCAAAGAGACTTCTCGCGTATTTGAGGGAGTTACTGAGGAATTTTTTTCGGTTCAGGTGTGTCTTTCTCTTCCTTATTCTTTCCCGCTCTGCTTTACTCAGTGCATTATGTCTCCCCTTTACGTAACTCCAGATTTCTTGAGGGCACCTCTTCTCGAATTCCAATGCACTTTTTAGTTGTTTGCATAGCTGTTTCTTCTGCCTTCTGATCTCTTCCATTTCTTGCTGTCTGCCGTTTGGTTTTGGGGGTGGCTTTGAGCTGTTGTTCTTAATGCCATAGGTATCCTTACGGTGGAAGTAGATAGTGTCTGTAATGACTACTATTCGGCTTTCTAGTTTCACTTTCTTCAAGTCTGCGTGGGTAAGCTGGGCTAGTTTGTCATCTAGTTCTTCCCAATCTTTGGACCCTGCTGAGGGGAACAGTATACATGGTCACTTCTTATCTGAAAGCAAGCGGGGTTGTTCATTGGATGACTCAACATTGAAGCCACTGGCACTGTGGTTTGCCACCTGGCCAGTTTATTCTTCTGACTTATCTGACGAGTCAGGGTGCTTTTGAGTATCCGGAATAGCGCATTGCTTCTTGGTCCGGTGGATCTTCATTTCCCTTTTGGTGGTGAAATACCTGCCACAAGTACATGGGTGCCCCATGGGATTAGGCAATCTCGTTGTCCGTTTCTGTGTCCGAATCGTTTCCAAGAGGGCACTTGTGGATTCATCATTATCTCCCACTTTCGATGGATCCTGAGGGCATTTTTCCTTATGCCTACTTGTAGTGGTCTTATTATGAGTACGAAGGTTGCTAATCCTTGTACTTGAGATCTGGTCTTTGCCGGCATCAATCAGTCTTTCCTGATTGTCCTTCGGTCTTTCCTAAATGTCAGAGTGCTTAGCCCATTTCAGTGGTAGGAAAACTCCTCGGGTGGAGCGAGACAGGTGACGGTCTTCAGAGGAAGAGTGGGTTCTTTCATTAGACACTAAGACTCATCAAAATTGTAATTTAAACTCATAAGCCTAGTTTAGAACCAGCCATTGAGGTACAGTGTATGCAATAATAATGTTCTATTTTAGTCTGGTTTATTTTTTTTCTCGCAAGTATTCAAAAACATAATTACCCATTTATAATTCTCTTAAAATATTGTTGATGTCAAATCATTGACTTATAGGTTTTATTAAAGAAGTATATTACAAACATAATACCATAGAAAAGCTCCACCAGTAAAAAAAAAAGAGTCACTCTATTAAAATCAGCATTTTTTTGTGTCACATTTTGCTTACATTTTACTGATGTAGGTGATCATTAGAGTTGTCACCTATAATGCATACAATACATGTATACACATATACACGCACATGTGCGCGCACACACACACACACATCATTACATACAGACATTACATACATGCTTTTTTGACGAGTCTAGTATCTTAAGGTTCTGATAATGGTGTCACCAGCCTTAAAGCCAAAACGAATATATCTCAGAGTGTTTACATTGTCAATACATGTATCTTGTTAAAAAGAATGGTCAACATGCTTAACATTGGACTGGGTTTTTGTCTTTTTTTTTGGCCTCTTCAATGCGTAATGGCTGGTGAAAAAAGTGTTTCTGTTCTTCAAGTTTCTTCAGTTACACTATGGACACTCCTAGCCTTCATCTATGTGTGGCATTTTTCTAAAGAACTTTGTGCCACCTTCTCGCCATAGATTACAGTAAAATTAGGTAAAGTATTCGATAAAGTTTTATTTGTGTTTTGATAAGTACACTCACCAATTATCTATGATGCATGCCATAATTTTGTTGGATTCCATCAAGAAGGGATTTCCTTGCCAGGCTGTGCTTTGACAGAGAAAATATTTTTGAAGGACATTACCTTTCCTACAGTCATATGCATGTATACACCTTCTGATGAAGTTTTGGACGATGAGTCATAATTTGGGGTACAGATTTGCTGTCAAAACAACAAACTGGTGAGCTATTAAGATACAAGTTTAGAGTTTCAAAGTCTCAATCTGGACAGGGTCTTTATACCATAAGTTGAGATCATACTCCTGAAAATGACATTTCCACTCCAGCGGTCAGCTATTTATTCACATGCGAACAGCCCAAAAATGTATTACAGGTGAGAAAGTGACAGAGTTTCACTGACGATATAACAGTATCATATATTATTATGTCTTCCTCAGTTGTGTCAATGCAGATGTTGCACTTCCCTGGCTTCCTGCCAGATTTGGAGCTTAAAATTTTGTTTTATTTCTTTATGATATTTCTGGCATTTCAGCATGACATTTGACTGAAACTTTTAAGAATTTACTTGTATGAAAGATTTGATTTTAATAATAAAAATGTCCTTGTATTTTTTGTTCTGTCTCCCCGTCTGCAAGTATTTAAATTTTTCATTGATGTCATTTCTGTAGCTTATCATTCTTTCTAGATAGGAGATGAGGTAGCAAGCAATGTCTTTCAATTGTACTGCGATTACTACATTTGAAATTTCTTGGTAATATCTTCATCAACCTGGAGAAAGAGGAGACAATCAGAGTTGTTTTATGCTTTGAGACATTTTGGTCATTTTATCATGATTAATGTAAAGTCATTTTGTGAGGTAATTTTTTAAAAAACATAATTACATAATTAAGCATCATTTTTTTGAATGTTGTTATATAGTGCCATTTTAAAAAATTTTTTTGTCCTTGTTGTCATGTCTATATCAGCAGCAGTCATAGTCTCAATTTAGATTAAAGAGAATAAAGGTTCATAACAATGAATGTCATGTCCACATCCTCTATCCACAGCATTTAAAATATTTGAAGGTTTCTTAATAGGTATTCTCTGCCCACTCTTCCAGACATTTCGTTTAAAATTGTGTATAACATGTTACAGAATGTAATATAAAGCAAATGACAACTTTTTTTTATGTTCCATTCACAGTAGTAGGAGATGAAGGTAAAAATAATTCTTGTAGAGAACGCTTCTTGATGATGGGTATACTTGCATGTTGAATTGAGTGTATTAATATTTTTTACAGAGAATCACAAAAAATGTCTTGTAGCAGTACATAACATATTCTTTTTAATTTGGTTTAGGTGTATTGGACTCATTGTGTCCACAGTAAAAAGTGAAAATGTAATTCTTTGAACAGTGTAATTTTTTTTGTCTTCATTTTTATTGCAGCGAATACAGGCATTGATGAGTGGCATGTCAGCCATGGGCTCTCAGGAGGTAAATCTATACAATACTAGCTGTAAAGTCCAATAAACCATGTGGTGATTTTGTTCTATTTTTGGCCCAGACATCAAGTTACAGGTCTCTTTGACGACATGTTTTTGTTTGCTGTCTTCTTTTTAGTAATGTTGAAACATTGATGAGGAGAGTAGACACAAGAAAAAATGAATGATATGGGCATTACTTCTATTTTTCATCACTCATATTCTTCTGAGTGATACAAGAATTAATCAATCAGACCTATCTTTTGAAGGTCAAGAAGGCAAAGGCATTATGTCTTCCTGTACAAATATTGTGCATTCAATCATGGCAGCTTATGCATTATTGTACATTACTAATAGTTTAATGTGTTAATGGTGTCAGTCTTATGACATGGTTCCCACGGGGACCCGGGGTTTATAAGTAGGTTCTCTGCTCCCACCTGCAGGCAGTGTAAGCTCACCATCGGTGGGGTGTCTCCCATGGAGTGCCATCCTCGACATTCCAGGGGAGACATCTCTTCTCTCTCTCTCTCCTTGCTGCTGTCTTCTGTCCCGCATTCTTTCCTCTTTTCTTCCTTCACGACCGCCATCAGTACCCGGTCCAGTGAAAACATAAGTCTGACTGCCTCTCGTACGATTATGTACGCACTCTGTTGACCGTGGGGTGCGACCCGTAAGGGGGGAGAATGGGATCCTGGTAGTTGAGGTGGCCCAGTCGGCAGACTGTACCCCCACCAACACACTGCTTTGACCCGTCCTTCCTCTGAGACGGGCAGGTGAATACGGCCCGAATTCATCCAATCGGTCGGGTTCTGTCTTCCTTAGCGGAGCGGGACTTAGGATCACTCCTGTGGGACTTGCCTGCACGTCCCGTCGAGAGTATATCACTGGAGTAGCCCTGGCACTCAGCTCTGGGTATCCGAGCATCATGTGTCACTTTGTTGGACTCCGTGGCAGGTGGGGCGCTCTGGTGATGAGCAAAAAAAACTAAAATATATGGATAGTAAAACCAACAGTTCTCCCACCCCAATCCCCGACTTTCATGAAAAGTCCCGACTGGACGGCACAGGTGTGCCGAAATAACCATAATAATTTTAAGGGCTTCTTGGTGCTCTACAGTGAAAGAATGGACAAACCACTGAAAAACTTCAACGTTTTTCAAATATATAAAAACGTATGTGCGATCGCTTGTGGAGAGCGCAACGCATCTCCAAACTGCAGTCTGGCAATCTGCTGGTTGAATGCAGGGAACACCGCCATTCAGAGACACTGTTGAAAGCCAAAGCCTTCTGGATGTGGTCATGAGTGTGACGCCTCACAAGAGCCTGAACAGCTCTAGAGGCTCATTAGAAGCCGAGACTTAGATGGCTGCCCCGAAAAAAAAAATAGTTGAAGGCATTGCAGGAGTCACTGACGCTCGGTATATCAGCATCTGCCGTGGAGGTCAGAGAATCAGTATCTGCACCATGATCCTGACATTTGACACTCCAACACTACCGGCAAGCATCAAGGCAGGATACCTTCAGCTGAAGGTGGACCCTTACGTCCCTAATCCCGTGAAATGCTTCAAATGTCAGCGATTCGGCCCCACTCAGACACACTGCAGGCACACTACAGGCGTGCCATCATCTGTGCTTACTGCGGAAAAGGGGGACATTCTGATTTGGACTGCACTGCTGCTCCCAAGTGTCCCAACTGCCAAGGCGAACACATGGCGTTCAACAAGAACTGCCCGAGATGGCAAGAAGAAAAGGCCATTCAGTGCCACAGAGCCACTCATGGCGGCACATTTATGGCTACGCATGAGGGAATATGCCCAAGATCAACGGTAATGAAGTCCAGTAAAACGTTTGCTCAAATTCTAGAAAAGAGCACCAGGAGCATCGGCACCAATGCTCCTGGACCATCAAGCATGAATGTTGGAAAGGATTCCAGTGGGGGCTTTTACTGGAGGGCACCCACTGAAAAATCCAAGGGTTCCCAGAGACCCTGGTCACAAGCAAAGGCATTCGGTGCTGGGGTGAAAACCTCAAATAGGTTTGCCGCCCTGGCAAATTTTTCTTTTAATATGGAGGGCGTAGAACCACGCCTTCCATTCCCCCTCTCCTCTCCCTCCCCTCCACCCCTTCTAGTTCCCTTGGCCCCTCTCTCCCTGCCATCCCCTCCTCTTCCCATCACCCTGCAGAACAAATCCCTCTCCCGGCCTCTCCCCCTTCATCCAGTCCCCACTCCCCAACCAAGGAAAAAGGACATTCCCTATCCTTGCCACCCAGCAGTTTGGCAGGGAAAGAGAAAATGTCCAAACATTCAAAGAAAGTGGAAGCGACACCGATTTCCAGGAAAGATTCTAAATAAAGCACTATGGCTGGAACTAAGAATTACCTCAACCAATGGAACTGCAGAGGCCTCAGGGACAACTTGCCGGAGCATCTGATGACCTGTCATCAACCTGTTGCAGTCTGCCTGCAAGAAACCAAGCCTTCGGCCGGGCGACCGCTGGAGATACGAGGCTATACCTCGTAACACCACTATGGCCATGGCATCGATGGACTGGGCGGAGGAGTTTCTGTATTTATTCCTGGCAGAGTTCTCCATCGACCCATTCCCCTAACACTCCCCTACATGTGTGGCAGTCACCCTGACTGCTTACAGACCCATCACCGTCTGCTCCCATCTATCTACCTCCTTCAGAAACGGTAACTGCTGCTGATTTGACTCTCCTCTTGTGGCAGCATCCTGCCCCATTCGTTCTGCTCGGGGATTTTAATGCCCACAATCCCCACTGGGGCAGCTCCTACACCAACCTGAAAGATGAGGAGATCGAGAGGCTGCTGTCCGACTCTAATCTTTACCTTTTCAACGATCCAGTGCCGATGTATATGCATCCAGCAACTGGATCACTCGCCACTTTCGACCTTTCTCCGTGTCACCCTTCCATCTCTGCAGACTACTCATGGTTGGTCATGGATAGCCTGCACGGATCGGACCACTTTCCAATCTGCTTGGTTCCGGATCTCCCGGTAACAGTCACCCTGCCGAGACACTAGAACTTTGCCCGGGCTGACTGGGCACACTTTACAGCACTCTGCTCCACCCAGCTAACATCCCAGTCCACAATGGAAGAGTTCCAAGACACTCTCTTGGAAATTGCCCAGGCCTGTTTTGCAAAGACCTCTGCAGCTCCACGAAAGGACAAGCCCTGGTTCACGGAAGACTGCAAACGGGCCATACAGGCCTGCGAAACAGCCTTCCATGCCTTCCAGAAAGACCCGTCTGCACAAAACCTTCAGCAGTTCAGAATTGCCAGGGCTAAAGCCAGATGATCCATCAGGGAGAGCAAAAGAAATTCTTGGAGAAACTACATCTCCAAGATTAACAATCAGACTCTTCTGGAAAAATCTGGCGGATGATCAAAAAGATCAAAGGTATCGCTTAACCTCCTGGATTCCAGGACATTGTGAGAAGCGATGGCTCCCTTGCCGAAGAGGAGGAGGATGTCACCAATGAGCTCGGCACTGCATTTGCGTCACCCTCCAACCAACATTACTATGCCAGCTTCCAGAAATACAAGGTCACTGCCGAGAAAGAGAGGATCAATTTCACGACCCTTTCTCCATCCCTTACAATGACCATTTCTCCATGGACAAGCTGCAGTCTGGCCTCCGGAGTGCTGGCAACACCACTCCGGGTGCGGATCAAAATCAATCAGATTCTCAAGAATCAATCGCCAGAGTGTCTGACTTGTCTTCCGACTCTGTTTAATCAGCTGTGGTCCACAGGCACGTTCCCTCCATCCTGGCAGCAGGCCATTGTGGTGCCTATTCCCAAGCCTGGGAAAGACCACACGAATCCCTCCAACTTTCGCCCCATCGCCTTACCAGTTGTCTGTGTTAGCTGATGGAGCGGTTGGTGACCAATCATTTGAACTGGGTCTTGGAGGACAAAGAGTGTCTTTCGGCCTTTCAGTGCAGCTTCCGGGCAAAGCGTTCCATGACAGACCATCTCGTTATCCTGGAAAGTTTTGTCCAAGAAGCCTTTGTACAGCGGCAACACATGGTGGTGATCTTCTTTGATTTGGGGAAGGCCTTTGACACCACGTGGAAATCTGGTATTTTGAGGGATTTGCATCGGCTGGGCTTCCGTGGTAATGTTCCCACTTTCATTCAGAACTTTCTGAGCGGGCGGCACTTCAGCGTCCACCTCAGTTCAACTCTTTCTGGTTCCTTTGAACAGGAAGAGGGAGTTCCACAGGGGAGCATCCTCTCATCCACGCTGTTTAACATCAAAATCAACTCCCTCACAGATCGCCTGGCTCAGGGAACCAATTGTTGCCTGTATGTAGATGACTTCCTCATGTGCTACAGGCCCAGAGGATGTCTACTATTGAGAGACAACTTCAGGTAACCTTGGGCACCGTCCAGGGATGGGCAGATACCATTGGCTTCAAGTTTTCCACACAGAAAACTGTAGCCGTTCATTTTTGCAGAAAAACACTGCAATGCAGGTATCTGGATCTGTTTCTCGCCAAGAAACATGGGATCCCTGTCAAGGATGAGGCCAAATTTCTGGATGTGATATTTGATCGAAAACTGACCTTTATTCCCCATATCAATCACCTGAGAACTGCTTCCTTGAAAGCACTGAACATACTTAAGGCGGTATCAGGGGCTGAATGGCGTGCTGATACAGAGTCCATGCTGCGCCTGTACCATTACCTTGTCTGATCTAAGCCAGACTACGGGAGCATTGTCTACGGTTCGGCCAAGCAATGCTACCTCCAGAAATTTGACACTGTCCACCATCAAAGCCTTAGACTGTCTCTGGGGGCATATTGCATGTCTCTAGTGGAGATTCCTCTCTCCAAGACAGAAGGGACAAACTGTCTCTTCAGTAGGGAGTCAAAATTTTATCATACCCAGAAAACACAGCCTACAAACATGTCTTCGAACCCAGCTTCATGGACATGTTCGAGAGATCTCCCGATGTCACTCCTACCTTTGGCATCCGCTTTCAGTCTTTGCTAGCGGAGGCTGGGATCAGATGGGGTGAGATGAGGTTTAACCCATTTCCAAGCATCCCGCCATGGCAGAACCAAAGACCACAAATGATCTTTGACCTAGCGGCGGGAACTAAACGAGACACCCACAAGGAGGTCTGGGAACAGATGCTTGCAGAGCCATCAATATGGCTTTAGACACCATACGTAGGTCCACACAAAGCAATTTTCTGATCTTTTCAGACTCGCTATCCCTACTCCAGGCCCTGAATAACCCCACTTTTAGGGATGATAGAGTAACTCACCTCCTGCAACGCCTTCAAAGTCTATTCAGCAGGGGGCGGCGTGGATTCGCATTCTGCTGGGTACCAAGTCAGGTGGGTATTGCAGGAAATGAGGCAGCAGATTCCATCGCCAAGGTCGGCCTGATTTTAAATCCCCTGGATGAGGAAGTCCCTCATCTGGATCTCAGGCTGATCATCAACGAGTACATCAAATCGCGATGGCAGCAGCGATGGAATCAACAGACTGCAAACAAACTTTAGTCTATCCAATCAGACCTTGGACCTTGGCCAGGTGGTCCTCTCTGCGTCTGGGTCACTCTCACCACACTCACTCTTTTCTTCTCAGAAGAGAAATGCCCCCACAGTGTGTGGCCTGTCACTGTCAACTGACAGTTGCACACATATTAATCGATTGCGCCGACTTCAGAGACGCTCGAGAAACCCACTTCTCAAATCACTCTCTGAAGGACCTTTTTAACAAAAGGAAGCCGCAGGCCATCCTGAGCTTTTTACGCCAGGCTGATCTGTATGACAAACTTTAACATTGCTTCGTCACAGATACCTTGATAAGCATGCGACGATCCCCACGGGACGCGGCAAAATTGCTCACATCTATCTTTTTGTTTTGCTATACAATATTTGACTACCCAAAATTTATATACACATTTTGATATCCCTTTATAACTCATAAACACATTGTCCGTTCAGGGCTACATTTGATCTATTGACACCTTGATTAGAATTTTACTGTGTAAATGTACCCACTGTGTTAGGCACAATATAGCCGTTATTGGGCTGATGTGCCATTAAACCCCAACACAAACAAACAAATAAAATTACATTTGATCTATATATACCTTGATCAGCCTTTTACCATAAATGTACCCACCGTGTTAGGCACAATGTAGCTGTTATCGTGCTGATGTGCCGTTAAACCCCAAAACAAACAAACAAACAAATGCTCATTTCATGATTACTGTTACATGAATATAATAGTACACAGTTAATATAAAGCTCATTCTCATACATCATGTACACATTTGGGTACTTTGTTAGTGAATTGAGATATCACTTTTTAAAAGAAAAATCCGATTCATATCAGTTGGAAATGTTTCAGACTGTGCAAATAAATATAAAATTTACCTGTCTTTTTTTTGTTTTTGTTTTTTTTGTACGGAGGCTTCTTATCCTTAGCTTGTGAAAAAGTGCTCTACCTTCAGATTTGTGGTATGACAGATGTCAGCCTTCATAATTCCATGTGATGTCACTACGCTATAGATATAACTTGAGGCTTAGTTCCATGAGTTGTCAAGGTGCATTGTGAAGAATGGCTCCTGAAGTCTTAATTCATGAATGATTTTTTTTGAAGGCAAATTGTATGCAACTACTCGTTAACTTAAAATGTAGAGTAGCCTCTGATAATACCTTGCACTGGTGTATAAAAATAAAGATCACATTTATAGGTTGGCAGACAAATCAATAGTCTAAATCTAAATTGTGAGTTTGTTTGTACGGAAATTTTTATAGAAGTTTTCTAGTATCGCAGTATGTTTGAATTGTTCAAAATGTTCTTATTTGTTTTGAATGGAAATTTACTGAAAGTCACTCACATCCTTAGGAATTGTGTCAAGGATAGAACAGAAGGACTGGAGAATCTCTAATGAAAATATATCTGTTTCCTATGTGCTGGGAAGGAGATAGTTATGAGCCATTTTTTCAGCTTCCTAAGTTACTTTCCTTTGCCAGATACATGAATTACAAAACAAGCACTGCCAAGAAAAAAAAAGAATCATTATAGCTCAGGCTGTTAATTGAAAGATGTAGAAAAAAAATTATGAAGCAATCATCATGGTCTTGTAGAGAAAAACACCATTATCACATAGTCAGTTTTTTCAGAATTTTCTGTTACTCATGTTTCTTATTACATGGGCAAAAGTGTTTTCTTTTCCTTCTTTACAATGATTGTACTATATCTCATGTTCCTGGGAAAGGAAGTAAACTGGCTGACAAGTCAAAATAGCGAGTCGTGCATGAGATGATACGGAGCAATAAAGGAGGACTTGTTCTTGGGTCTCAAATGTGGCCTTGGCACCTATATTTACTATTTTATAAGCTAATGTACTCTTGTAGAGACATTTCCTTTCTTTCACTTCACTGAATCGGAATGAGTAAACCTTTCAACCAAAGCTCAGTGATTTTTTTTTTTTAATTCAGTAATTGCTGTTGTCAATAGGGGAAGAATAAAAGAGTTGACAATATCATCTTTTCCCCTAATATGATAAGGAACTTTGCTGAGACAAAATCTGCAGTCAATAATTTCTAGGTCAAATAGGAACATTCTGGACCTAATATCTGGTACAGAAATAATCACGCTGTCAAAAAAAATCTTTTTAAATGAAAATCTACATTTTGACCGGAAACCCACCACAACAAATTCAAGGCGGATGCTGGCTCTCTTGTTTTTCCAATCCCCTACAGTGTTGAAGACTTGCTACCCCTGCAATTACCTTGTCAGGGCTGATTTTATGATCACATGCCTGGCTGAATCATGAGGAGACATGTGTGTGGAGTAAAATTGTAAAGAATTAAGACACATTTGTGTAATTTCTTCCTCAGTGTAACATCAAACTTGAATTAACTTAACAGCTGTTTTCTTTTATCTGTTCTCTCTCTTCTGGATATTTTTTCCCATCTATGTGACCAGAAATAATCATTTCAGCACTGTTTCGTGGTAGTAGGTAGATCTATATTGAGTGATGTTTTATTGATTTGAATTGTATAAATAAATTTTCTCACCTTATTCCACCATGGATTGTCAACTGTTTTATTTCTTGTCATAGATAAGATGTTATTCTTGAAAAGGAAAACAAAAGACAGAAAATAGACTGGTCTCAGATGAATAAAGAAACATGTCTGTACGTGTCATGATATAGAATACTTGTAATGTCTGAACAATGTCCTATCAACTGTGTCAGAAGGCATAAAACTTATTTGGTAATCCCAAGCTGTCTGAGACAGAAGAAGCAGGCAAGAGAAATTTTTGCATGTCATGTTTTGGCAATTTTTTCTGAACAGATATATAAAATCTTGTTCAGTTTCACAGTGGAATAAGGGCAATTTGCAGTTGACAAAGCAGTTAATTTCTTCGTGGAATGCAATTTTATTCAGTATTTAGTGGTCAATGTAACAACTTAAATATCAACTAATTTATGGAAAAATGGTATCAGTATTATCACTAAAAACTTCAGATCTTTAAGAATCTCCAAGTGGTACAATGAGATGGTTACAATTATTAAATCAGGAATTGAAATGCCTTTTAAAACACAAGTAAATGAGAGAATGAACATCAGATGGCCCTCCCGTACAGATAAAATAGATAGAGGTTGTCTAAGGTAGAGCCATCTGGGCCGTAGTATGATTTGGCCACCTACCTTTTATGGGTTTTGACACCAGACCAAGCTCTGAACTAAAAATCCTTGGCCAATCCAGGTGCTGCCCATATATTCATTGAAATTATTCCCCACATAAGAAAACATTATGTTGTTCATGTAAATCTATTTATTATTCTGTTTTATGGAATAATGTCATATTTTTTATTGTTTTATGCATGGATATTTGTATCTTTCCAACTTTTGCAGGGTAAAGTTACTGCAAGTGCAGTGGGATCAATAGTTGGCATGAAGTCCCAAGAGATTCAACAAATGGCATCAGAGTATGCAGAGAAAGTAAGAAATCTTTATGCTGTCATATACTGTCAAACCTGAAAGATAGTCAATTAAGTTTCAATGCATATCAATATGTTAGCAGTATTTTATGCTTTTTGATCTGAAAATACTGATCATTTTGGTTAAGGGAGGGGGGGATCCTGAAATATGGATTTTGCCCAAAAAAGTGCGATTTTGCGCTTTTGTTTTTTTTTTTTTTTTTTTTAAAGCCCTGCCTTTTCTGCGTATAAAAATGGCATCAAAAAGTCGATAAGTCCATTCTAACGTGTTTGACCCATAGTCATTCAACAGTAGACCTAGCCTACTGTCAACCAGGATTTGGCTCCATCTGGCTGCTAAATGCAGTCGTAGATCATCACTATTTGATTATAAATAGGCAAAGAGTGCATAAAACACTTGATTATGACCTCTTCTGGCAGTATGATGAACACCAGTGCCAGGAATGGACATTGGATGACCACTATGAGGAAAAAAAAAACCCCCCAAAAAAACTGCTGATCATGCAGATTTTCAGTATAAGCATTCAAAAATCAATTTCCATGTCTTATAAATAGCGAAATTTTGCTATCTTTCTGCTACTTCAGAGCTCAGTTGTGGACTATATATCATAGTAAAGGTTAAAACGCTCTTGGTTTGGACAAAAAAAGATACGGGGGGTACGTAGAAGCCCTCAAGAACCAGGAAGTGACTCTATGGGAGCTCTTATAATGATGGGGGGTAGGGAGCAAAATTCGAGAAACAAATACGTCCAGAACGCAAAGAAACGGCAAGACATAAAAGTCATGGAGAGAGGGTTAGTATGTAAAAAAAAAAAAGGGCTGTTTCGAGGCTGAAAGCCGAACAAAAAACTTTTCACGTCATTTTTTGGGGTGAAAAAAAAACAACTGCAAACGCGTTTTTCTCAAAACCTGGTATTTTGACACTCTTTTGCTATCTAACTTTTGTTTCGAAACCGATTCTAACCAAGTCTGATATACATCATTTTCACAATAAAACCAAAAAAAAAAAAAAACCGTCCGTATGCACGTTCCTTCGGTTGGCAAGTTTTAGAGAAAAATGGGTTTTCAGTTTGAAGAAATGACGAAATTTGAATTTTCGTTATGACATTTTAACATTTTTTTAGAAAATTTTCTATTGCAAGGAAAGGGCTGAAAATATGTAATTTTTTAGATAATATGCCAAACAATATTTTTACTAAGTTTTATCATTCCGTTGAAGTTTGCGCGGAGAAGATAGATTTTAAAGTCAGTCAATTTAGGAACGCCAAAATCCAAGATGGCAACCGTATGAAAAAGTCGATTTATTTTCACTGTTTTCCTCTTATTTGAACATGCTGAATTCGATGAAAAATTTTAAAATAGTCTATCTTTAATAATAAAAAAAATTCACCTTCGGGGCGCCCCCCCCCCCCTCCCCCTTTTAACACCACTCACTGTCA
>JBCEWB010084231.1:0-12715 GCA_039654565.1 Peronia peronii
GAGAATGAGCTTTATATTAACTGTGTACTATTGTATTCATGTCACAGTAATCATGAAATGAGTATTGTTGCAGCTTTCCTGACAAGGTGCTAAATGAGAGAGCATCATCAAGTCGCAAAATGTAAGCATATAAATGCTCTTTTTCTGACAATTGTAAAAATAAGAGCTTTAATACAGTTTTTCGTACATGCTGCGAAATGTCAGCATTCATGAAAATTTCCGATGATTATGAAAATAAAAGCTTTAATTCAATATTTTCGAACGCCGCGAGATGTGATCATTAATGTAATTTTTTCGACAAATTGTAAAAGTAAGAGCTTTGATACAAATTTTTCTTTCAAGCTGCGAAAGGTCAGCATCCATGAAATTTTTCTGATGATTAAAAAAATTAAAGCTTTAATTCAATATTTTCGAACGCTGCGAGATGTAATAATTAATTTAATTTTTTTCGACAAATTATAAAAATAAGAGTTTCGATACTATTTTTCTTACGAGTTGTGAAATGTGGGCATTAATGCGATTTTTCCAATGACTATAAAAATAAAAGCTTTAATTCAATGATTTCCAACGCTGTGAGATGTGATCATTAATGTAATTTTCCGACAATTTGTTCAAATAAGAGCTTTAAGTTAACATTTTCCAACGCTGCAAGATGTGATTATCAATACAATTTTTCCGGAAAGTTGTAGAAAGGGTGCTTTATTGCAATTTTTCCGAAATGTGATCTCTAATGCAAGTTTTCCAAGCAGTTGTAAAAATCAGATCCTGCAAACACACACATTCGCACACATATTTATATCGATAGCCTGCTCACTGTAGAGACATTTATGATCGATATCATATTAAATGTGTATGTTTATATCTGTCCTTTTTTTTTTTTGTCTTTGTCTGCATGCGCTAATTATACTCTACATACAAATTCTAATTTTACATTATGAACAATAGTTGTAGATCACTTCATCATGAACTGCACCAACGCATTGCCATCAGGTCTATTAGTTAGGCCTACAGTCTCATTTTTGTTGTCAACAATGTACTGTTTCATTCACTCTTTGCAAGTTATTCCTTTTGCTTCGTGATAGCTGTGCACGAACTAGAAAAGATGTCTTGAGAGGTAAGGCCATTGCACTGTAGCTTATTTAGGAAGCAGTTCTGTTGTGTTAAAAGCACGGTTCTTATTTTAAATGCTCTCTTTCCCTTATGGCCCTTACCTCTAATTTTTGCATCATTTTTTTTTTCTTCAGGAGATCTAGACATCTAGATCTAGATCTAATAAGATCGACAACTTGATATCTGTATGAGAAAAATATCTGAACAATTTTAAATTTTGTTTATCGATAATGGTGTAGATCTAATCTACAAGAGTAGTTCCATGACCTAAGCGCACAAATTAGATCTAGATCTAGATCTACTATCTTTGGCCTAGGCACCAACCGTGGCCTTCGAGAAGTCCGACAGTTAGTTGTGCTTCGTCTGCTAGGCATGTATGACCTACAAAACAAGCCCTCTTTACCAGCATAATTTGCACTACTAAACGATCATAGAGCTTTCAAATATATAGTTTCTTTTAATGTATGGCCACTTTGGTACTTAACTGAAATCGAAATTTTAAAATAATACAATGATTAAATGTAAAATGACCCGCAAAGTGAAATTCGTACTGAGGCGATGCCTTCCGTCGATAGCTGGCAGAGACGCCCTTTGGAAACAACACGACGGTTAGATTTGCACACGACACCCTTAGGGAATTTCCGAAAGTGACGCTCCAGGGGTCAAAGGGTACGTTCCCGTCGTTTGCGAGGCGAATCGCAAACTCCCTGTTGTGTCTGTTTGTCCTGCGTGTGCACGGCGCCCGCTTACCCCCGCCCCCCACCTCCGCTTCTCACAAACGCAGGCCGCTAGCACTGCTATGCAAGGCAATGTACTATTGCGTAGTGCAGCATTCGAATTGCTGCTTCAATGTTTTGGTTTTGTTCAGTTTATTCCCAAATTTACATCACAATCACATACTACACAGTACTAAACACTAGTAAACATGCCCGCCTATGAGAGGATAGCACGACCCTTTCACCATCTTAATACATGTAGAACTTAAAAAAAAAAAAAAAAAACTCTCCCATGTTCATTTATTCAATGGCTTCTCTAATTTTTCTGCATGTTTTTGTTGCTTAATTTTCATAGTTTGTTAAGGGATAGAATCATATCAACATCTTCAAATACCAAGAAATAACAAAGTATAATTAATTATGTTTCAAGCTTAGTTTGCAGTGCAGTCTCTTGTAGCTAATGAGCAAAACCATTTCTGCACTGGATCCAGTTGCAAACCTGGCCGCCGATCGACAGTTCTAGATGTATCCATTGATTTTCAACTTTTTTTTTTTTTTTAGCGAGAGCTCAATAGCTAACAGTTTGAGTCTACCAACGAATGCAATGCCAATCTGTGGTCCCAGTTCCCCGTTCTGAAATCCTGCCCTCGAGACCTTGCTTGCACGAAGAGTGACAATTTGTGACTGTTACAGTACTTCTGGCCCTCCCTTGTCTGTAGCGATGCCTTTGATCTTTTACACCGACGCAACAGTATGGGCCTAAACTTAGCGCTCTCCCTCTCTCCCCCTTCACACTCAACACTCCATACACTGGTAGACAAGACTAGGCCATTGATCACAACCAAACCATTCAATAAGCGGATCGGATAAATGAACCTGATAGACACATCGGGTAAATGAGCCTGATAAGCAAATAGGGTAAGTGAGCCTGATGAGCAAATCGGATAAATGAACTTGATAAGCAAATCGGCTAATGAACAGAGTGCATTCGAAAATTTAATTATTTATGTTGGACTTCGGAACTGGCTATCCAAATCAAGATCCGGATTTCTGCCCAGCACTAATAGATAGAGAGATAGAGAGATAGATCGAGGGGAAAGGAGGGAAGGAGAAGAGATAGAAAGACAGAAAGAGAGAAATGGATAGAATAACAGATAGAGATTGAGAGAGTGGTAGAGAAAAGGCACAGGATACAACTATATGTAAACAGAAATATCCAGTAACACGGCTTTAGGTATTAATTATAACAACGCTGGGCACTACCTTACATTTTTACCTACCCCATTTCACATCTAATAACATTATTGGTTATTCATTCTAAAATTCTGAAAGTTTTGTTCATTTCAGAGATCAGAACTCTGGTACAACTGTTAACTGGCTGGATGAACAGGTCATTCTCCCCGCCGCCAAAGAATGGAAAGGCCAAAAACGTAACTATTGAGGACTCTTTAAAAAAAACAACAACAAAAAAATTCTGTCGTCAAAAGCACCATGACATTCTATCGACTTATCAGTCAATGATGAAAAGCACTGATCAAAGCATGCTGAAACAAAAATCCACTATTGAATCGATTTCTACAAGGCATGTATTATGATTGGAATGGATAAGGTGAACATACAGTGAACGTTATCGATCTAATTTTCACAGAAATCTTAATGAAAAAATATCTCTTTCAAATTATGTGCAATTAATGTTTCAGGAAGTAGTTTAAGGTTAGAAAAACGATAAAGCTTTACATGAAATACTTTTTTACTTATCTTCAAACTGAAAATTAGCCAGATTTCAATTCGAGTCACAAAATTTCAAGAAATAATGAAAACTAAACTCAGAAGCGGCTAACTGCTAAACTCACCATAGATTGCCATTCGTCATAAGTTAACAAATATCTATATCAGTATAAGGAAAGGGATGTGACAAAAGATATCATCCGTCCAGTTGACAAATGATAACTGACAAAAACGAAGTCTTTACAAAGTGTTCCTCTTTAACTCACATGTTTGCCTTCCATAAAAGAACATCTGTGTTATCGACACCGCGGGCCACACTAGGCAGATATTCAAATCAATGATTCATTCCAGTTTCAACGTCACTGGAATAGTGCACGCTCTCCCGAATTTGTACTACTTTCTCTTGAATGATACCCCCAAATACAAATGAAAATGCTCGAATAACGTTTCTCAGTTATTCTTCGGGGGATGCTGAATTGCTGAGAGTGCTATTGCCATTGATTGACAGTAATGTCGGCCTAACATCTGCTGCTTAGCACTAGTGGACGTAATGATTTCGCTTTGCCAGGATGTAAACAACTGTTAGGCCAGTTCTTTCGTAACATATGTGGCATCATTAAAATGTGATTGTGAAGGAGGTACTGAGAGAATACTTTTGTCACACTCCCACAAACTTTGTAATATTAAAAATGAAGACAGCTGTCAGTGTTCTATTTAATATCATGTCAGAAAATACCTCCAAAATAGGGCAAGTATAGCAAAACACTTTCCATTCGGTGCTAAATTCTGAGGTCTTAAGTTATAAAAGAATTTAATAAAAATTCAATAAAACTATGTCACTTGCCATTTCATCTAAAACTTCGATATCTGACGAAGAAAATCTAACACCAAAATAAGTGGAAAATGAAAAAGTTAAAAAACAGGATGTGGACAAGATAAGGGAAAAAGAGGATCGAACAGAGTCGATAGGAACCATTTCATTTACATTTTCAGAAACGGTTAAACAACCTTTTCCTGGCAGTTAATGAGTTATGTTATCTGCTCCTATTGTTTTTTAAACCAACAAAATGGCGAGTCTTGGACGGCTTGGAAAAGTACATCAAGTCGGTTAAATTAGATTTTAAAAACATCAAGCGTAAAATCAGCACACTTACAGAAATCATACTGGACAGCTATCATCTGTGAAGAAAAGATTGAGAGACAAGATTAATATGAAAATGGTAATAATGATGAAAGAGATCGAAGTCTCAGTAAACAGAGTGGCAACGAACAGTGACAATATGAACAATGAGGTGAAATCATTAGTTCCAAAACAACGGGACTCGAGGAGGCCGAGGAAAATGAACTAGAACGATTCAGGCTCAAAATCCCCAGTTTTCACCTGGCGCCAAGATCATTCCTGCCCTTTCAGCCTCTCACTCCCAAATTCCTCGTACCTTCTGCCTCACCTGTTGTGTATAAAACATTCCTGAGACGGCTTAAAATGTAAGATGAACAGATGACGGCAACTGATTAGCTCCAGGTATTACACCCTCGCTGAAAAAGACATACACGCCACTGTCTCATCCCAGCCCCATTATCTTGAGGATTATATCTCTGGATTAAAGCCCGAAAGCCTCTGCTTTATGACTGCGCACCTGCCCCTTCTCCTGAGACTTGCTCCTTTGCTTAATGCATCAGAAGGTGGAGTAAGCCATCGTGCCGTCGTTTTGCACAAATAAACCACTCCCATTAGCACTCAAAATATTAGAAGGGCAAGCCAAACATTGCACCACCTCACACAAAAAGTTTCCTTGAAGAGAGACCACCCCGTTTTCCTTGCATATAAGTGAAAAAAAAAAAAAGGATATATGTCTCGCGGCCAGTCGAAATGAGACGTAAGTCGCTGGGCTAGAACCGAGAAATCGGGTTTTGAGTGTCATGAGAGGAGTCAGACGTCGACTTTTTTTTTTTTTATCGAAAGTGCATTCATTTCTGAACAAGACAATATCGGTCTTACCCTCGATTTATAAATATTACTTCTGCTAACTTCATTAAAATCGAGGTTTTGTGAGGTAGGTATGTAGATTTCTGCTTTCGACCGGTCATTTTAAATTCGATTTTCTCCGCATTTCGGTCATTGTTAGGGGTCCCCCTTGTCTCTTTAAATTGCAATATCTCTGGCTAGAATAAAACTAGTTCAAAACTCTTTTCCACCATCTGAAAGGGTATGAAATAAGTTATCACATGATACCAAAAACCCCATATGGTGAAATATCGACATACGTCTCATTTTGATTGGCTGAGAGACATATACTACAGCACATAACAGTGAACAGGTATATGTTATTTTTTAGTGTGTAAAACTTAAAGCAACTTCTTAAAGCTTGTAGGCCCCTTTGAAATCAAAATGTTATGTTAACTTCGACAGGGAATCCATTATGAGCCCCCTCTTACAAGTGTCTTTCAATCTGTTCTCTGTCGCTAAGTAACAGTATCATTTTGTCCCTCTCCAGCCGTTGCCTTATTACTGCCTCTATAACATTAATTAAAACTAAAACCAAGCCATCTTTCAGGCCGTGTTTGCAAGTACAAATATTGAGTCGGGCGGAAGCGGATTAAAGGCGGCTTTCATTCTAAATTAAAATAGCAAGAAAGACTCCTCGAAAAAAAAAAAAAAGCCATTTTAACCTCCCTATTGTCCCCTCTCTATAATGGTGAGTTATCAGTTTTGCAATATCTGAGTCGGTCTTCTCCTGTCCAGTTCCTTCTCAATCGCATACACGCACCCAGTCACATGCACACACAGTCAGAATAGATGCCTGATCTACTTCACTACACAATCCCCGCATTCTGATGATGGTGGTGGTAGTGTGTTTGTTTTCTCTCCATCATTTCCTTAGCAATCTCTACCCCTATAGTCGCTCTTGTCATCCTGCCTTCCCACTTCCTTCTTTTCCCTCTCTCATTGTTCATCTAATTCTCCGAGATACAGACATTCTTTGGTCAGAAGTTCTTTCTGTTACTAATTGTCTGCTGGTCCCCCTGCCGGTTTATCTGTATTCCCGCCCCCTCCCCTCCCCCGTTGCTCTTCAGTTCCTTCATTCATCTCTCTCACATTTCTTATCTGTCTTTCCTCAATATCTGATTCAGTGTATTTCTGTATAGCAATGGTTTCTACCTTGGATTTTTAAATTTATGTTTTCATATTTGTTTCTTTGACCATCACATACTGTTATCATTTTCCTCCATATTATCTCACAGACACAAGTTACACATCCCAAGTCAAGTCTCTATTACCGCAATTACCTATTCCCTTAACTTATCTTTTCATGTTATCTGTATTATCGTCAGGACGTCAAAAGCACTCTAGACACTGGTTAAAAACGAAGTTCGCTTGTTTGTGTGGAAACTAGGACATTTCCACCAGAATGACTTCATCTTCTAGTTTAGCAAAGACCTAGCTTTGGAAGAACAAGACGACAAATTGGCCCCACCCGGAAAAAAAAAATAAGCGGCCAGTCGATCACCCACTAACATACCAGTAGTTTACTGACAAGAGCAAGGAAGTAGCTGTGATTTACACTGCAGCGCGGTGGCGGCGCCCAGGAGAAGAAACCATGCGATATAATGACAGCTTCTCAAACTCAAAATGATTAAAAAAAAAAAAAAAAACTCATGTACCCAGCACAAGATAACCGCCTACAGGAGGTTGAAAGACTTATTTAGACCGGAACATATACCCAGCTGGTAGAAGTCGGTGCAGCGTGAGATGGATAGATCTTTACTCACTTTTGTCAAACCATATTGATCTTTAATGATTTAGCTTTACTTGAATGATTTAGCTATGGATATACAAACCGATATTAACACACAGATGATTATATAATAATATAACTTAACAGAAGGCTCAGAGAGTACTTCCATTTATTGAAATTAGACACAAGAAAGTGAAACAAAAATCATCGCCCAGATTGGGGCATTTTAAAAATATCAAATTTAACAAGTAATAGGATTAAGTGCCGTATTCTTCGGTCTAGCCCCACTTACTTTTTTGCTTTGTTTTACATTCAATACTCTACATGAATAACCAGTGGCTCGTTCTCCTCATAACTTAATTTCATTGGGTAATATTCCGCCTAATGGCAAATATCTGACAATTCTTTTTCACCTCTACACAGTGTTATGCATCGAGAGCGCAATTCTGTTGATGCGCCTCCGGTTATTACCAACCCTAACAATTCCGTATGGCAACATCCTCAGATCCAGATGTTTGTATCTCCGCCCTGTGGCAGGATCTTACCTGGCACTTTGCACTTTCATTTGGATCGTGTCAGACTATAGAAAGAAACTCACATTCATTCAGTGGTCTTCTAGGAATGCTTGTTGCGCACATTACAATCATTGCTATAGGTGCAACCCTATGCAGATTGTTATGTGAGGAAAGAAATAGGGTCTCGTAATTACTCCCTTTTGATGATTTTTATTGTTTTTTTTTTTTTTTTAGAATACTGCCTTATGTTCACTTTGTAAATCGGGCGGTCACACCAGGATATAAAATCGCTGCAGTAGTTTGATGCCACGTAAAGATAATATGTGATGCATCAGTCACGGGAGTCAAATGAAAGAAATTTCTTGTTTCTTTTAGCTCTGCACTATACGTAATTCATTTGGATGCGACACCTGGGTCCAGGCTTACAGGAATCGTAAATAGAACATGAAGTCAAAGTGGAAGAGCCCAATTCCTATCTTGTTGACGAAAACGGCAGACTCATTATTTATATGTAAACAGCAACACTTATAAAACAAATATTGGTTTTTCCTTGCCAAACGTTGCTTCTCGTCCCCAGAGGAAATAATTTGTCTTCCAGAGGGGCGAAGGAGTTGCGTTTTGACAAATATTGTCCTTGGCTGCTATCTGGGGCCTAGAATATTTCAGGATGTTTTCACAATCCACAAATTCTAGCCTTGAAGTGTAAAACTTAAAACTCTTTTCAAATTCAATTGCGATTTAAAGAAAGACACCGATGTGGGTGAACGTCACAAGATTAATTACCAGTTTAAGAGTTGATTTATTTTGGCAATAATCCATGCATAAGAAACCCATGACGGGCATAAGTCCTTATAAATGATAAAATAGGTGAACATAGAGGACAACTTCACCGACTGTTGGGACTTTCAAATGTAACCATGTAAAGACCTTTAATACTGGGTTTTTGTACATTAAAGCATAGGTCAGGTCTGACAGAGATGCCACATTCAAGTGATATTCTTCTTACAATCTATTTTATGTATTGTGTGGGATGTGAAAGGACGGCACTGTCGCTTAAATTGATCTAAATGACCAATCAAATAACTTCAAACTTTAGTTACAACAGATATCTTTGTTTACAAAAAATATCCAGCGTATTTGTTCATCAAAAGTTGTTTTTATCTTAAACAGTTACATCTACTGGAGGCAAAGAACATGCCCAATCAAAAATAATATCCACTGGAAAAGTGTCCATGATGCAAGCCATTTTGAGAAACGAATGATCTTAAGACCATGAGACAATATGTTATAACATTGTCATGAGCAATGCACTGTTTTTTTAAATTCATGTTAATTTTTTTTTAGGAATTTCACCAGAGAGTTTCGTATATTCTTCACAGACAAAAAAACACTACAAATGAAACACAGCCGCCAAACAATTAATGGCCATTCTAAGGAGCAAAAGTAATACTCTCGATTTATAGTATACCATGTAGAATGATAACAAATGCTTGTTCGCATCCACAAGGTGCAATGTTTATAAATATATGTACATAATAACTGTGTTTTATACAATTAAAATATTTACACAAATCCCTGCAATATTTCTTAAAGCTGGAGCAACCCCCCTCCCAAAAAACAAACAAACAAACAAACAAACAAACAATGACTTCTGTGTAACATTTGCACTTTGGCTCTTTCTTAGTCCACATATAACATAACAGTTTGGGCATGAAACTGTGATCGAGACAGTTCCAAATGTATCACTGCGTTTGCAGTACTGCCAGGGAATGCAATAGCCCATTACCGTAAAATCGACAATCAAGATCTATAAGTTTACTATTTTATTTTGGGATGGTCTATATAGGTAAGATAAAAGATACTCGAGGTATAATACTCTTACTTACAGAATAGATCCTAATAACATTTTCAGGCATCCTAGGAAACTATAATATCTCGAATTAGATCGTGCATTTTCAGTCGGAGGAGGTCTCTAAAGGAGATACATGTTCGCATGTGGCAATTCCACGTATCACATTCACATACCTGTTCATTTCCTGCGCTGTATAAGTGAAAACACAACAGTCGCCGACACACGTAAGAAGCAGACTTGCGAAGGTCATGATCACAGCTTCCCCTCAGGTCTGGCTAGGTAAGAAACATGAACTTCTAACAGGTTGGATGATTACGGACCACAATAATATTTCTATTTACAAACATCAGGTTAAGTCACGCCGATGGCCAATAATACTTAGAAACACAAGTGCGTTCAAACGATCAGATCAGTAATAATTATGTCTGAGATTGAAAACATATGCCTCCTCCCTCTTCCCCAATCGTCATAGAACTAAAGATGAATTTATGAAATAATGTCGATTGTAAGGCTGAGTGACAACCCTAAATAGTAATAGCAGACATTTCGAAAACAGATAAAAATACTCCGATGCAGTTAGTGTCATTTGTTTGTTTGATCTGGTTTTTTGTCAAGGCTTCATAAATAAAAAAGACAGTTAATCAGATATTACTAATAAGCAAACGATATAACGAAACAGTCAAGCAAGAGCCACGATTCAAAACCTACAATACAGCTGAGGCGGAATTCTGAAAATGTGTATGGTAAAAAGATTTTTTTTTTTTTTAAATTCAAAGCTGTATTGATAGTTTGCTTCTTTCTCGGCTACATAATTTTACTTTTCTAATGCCAGCAAAATAACAACAGAGATGTAAATGGCATATTATGTAACATAAATTACTCAGGGCAGCGGTAAATTAGATTGGTATGATGTCTTAAGTTAGCACTTGCGACGGAAAAATTATCTTCGAATAAAAAATGGTCTCACATGTGAACAATTGATTCTTTGGGAGGACTTGCCATTGCTTTTATACTTATTAGAGACTGTGAACGTAAAAAGTGTTTAGTTATTAATTGGCTCTATGTCTACATTTATCTCTTTAAAACAAACAAACAAACAAACAAACAAACAAATTTTCCTGAAAAATGATCAACGCTTGCTTCTACACAAATTCTATGCCTATTCTTCTTAACGTTCCTCCTGTGTCTCCCAGAAAATCATGTTCGTGTTTTGCCAGAGATCTTTGATCACTGATACTCGCATTTTCTACATTTTTTTTTCATGACTTAATTTTTGTCCCCCACAAGTGTGGCTAACCGTTTTCATATTTGATCTCTACATACCTGGACATGGGCAAAGAATAGGATCATGATGCAGTTCTCTTCATTAACCAATTACTGCATAACATGGTTTGATGCTGTAACAAAATTTTAACAAGAGCAGGACAAACATAGGCGTAACATAACAATGATCACCACAGACGAAATGCAAACAATGAGACCTCATTTTGATTTCTGTTTTTTTTTAACTAACCAACCATTGCAAAAGTGATACATTAGCTCATTAAGTTACTCACGTTACCGTTTAACATTGAAGACACGTATTACACACAAAAAATATCCTACAGTGGCGTGTTCATTTTGTGTTTACAAACTTTGAGAACACCAAGCGGTAAATACCATCGAAACTGTACCCGCCGCAACAGGGTACCGTTAAGTTCTCTTTACGTCTTCAGTCACATGCGGACGGCTATTCTCGGATACAGGTCACGAACCACAGCTCATGTCAAGAGCAGACGCTAGAGCGAAACCGCTATATCTCCATATAGCTCTGTCTCTATTCGGATACGAGATGGGTGTTGACCCAAAATATGAGTAGCAAGATCTTCCCTTAGTGACACTATTTGAATGTAAAAAGCAAGCTCTAAAGTTCGTCAACGGATCTCCTATCCGACATTATAAATGAGATATTTTCAATCCTATTTAAAAAGATGAATGCATCTGAAATATTCCCCATTTTAAGTCTCATTCTCATCTTTAGGATCAGGAAGGCTGTTGAAATTCTTCTTGTTGGTGGTGAACTAAAGCTACTTTGGTATTTTGTTGCTTCTTTCTCCAATCCCTGTCGAGCTGAAAATTATGAAACATTTACCAAAACTACCTAAAATGAAAATTAATTCATTTGACAATGGGAGTTTTATCCTAAATATTGTGTCAGTGTGTAACAATACCATCTGCAGCTTCTTTGCCATTAAACTTGTTATCGACTTAACATTATACATAACTGAAGGCGCATCGAACTCGCATTTACTGCCACTTTTTCGCTTTCAGTCGCATTAACCCCAGCAAATCTTATTCATGTGTAACTAATCCAAAAAAGGCAGGACCCAGCCTTGGCCAATGTCGCTAATTATGGAAAAAGCCAGGCCAATTCACGCTACAAGCTATATCACCTGTTGTTTAAAAACTACGTCTTGGTAAGAAACAGAATGAGACTTTAAACCTGAGAACAAGATTAACTGATTTGACGAAACTGGGAACTTAGGTGAATAACTAATTTTCAGGAGTGGGTCACCTCATATCTGTCCCCGTTCATGCTGATACGCTTTATTCCTCTAATCAGTAGATCTGTCTATTGCTTTCTCATCTGCTCAATTTATTTCTTATTCTGTAACTTCTATCATCCATATTGTGGCTTGTGTCGCATTCTGTTCAGAATACGGTTTATACCATGAGATATGATGAGGTTAAAATGTAGATATGCTCCTTTTAAGAGAAGAATCTTATAACGTGTCAGAGCTTGATTGTTCATTAGAAAAGTACTGTATGCTATCTCGGAGCGCTAAAGTTTGATAATAAATTATTTAACACATCTCTGTCCTCATTCTTTAAAAATGATTTATAATTTTCATCTCCTTCAAACAGCATAGATATGAGGTTAATTATAGCTTTATTTACGAGTAATTTGCCATATCAACTGGAGTCAAACTGACATATAGAGTGATTTCTATCTATCTATCTATCTATCTATCTATCTATCTATCTATCTATCTATCTATCTATCTATCTATCTATCTA
>JBCEWB010084242.1:0-11996 GCA_039654565.1 Peronia peronii
GGTGAGCCACCATTCCCATCCCAGCCCCAGTACACCGCCAGCTCTGGTCTGTTCACACCCTAACAGTTTGAGTTCACAGTTTGAGGTTCTTTTTCCATCATGGAATAGACCAAAAAAAAAAAAAAAATCACTGAAAACTGACAGTTCCTAATATTTATAATCCATTTTTCACAGATGAAACAGCTTTGGCAAAATCACATTTATTAGCGTTACAAATAAATTGTCACTGCATATAAAAAAGTTAGCAAGTTTGGCCAAAGACAGTCACATCCCAATCAAAATAAACAACATTAACATGTGGAAAATAAACAAAAGCATTTATCAACTCCATTGTTTGCAAAAGCAAATTTTTAAAAAATCATGCTCATGGATACTGTTCAGTCATACTCAATTGTGGAAATTCTTGTAATCAATAGAAATTACACAATAACCTGGTTTCACTTAACAAGCATGAGTTTAAGAGCTATGAAGTAGGCCTATAGTTTGAGCAATGTGAACTCATTCACCTCACCACATATGCTAGTGTACTGGTACAAATGTTGACATGTGTGCAATTATGGTATTGATAGGATGTAAATTCTTTCCTGTTTGGGCTGGCTGATGCCACTCAAAACTGAAATAATAAAAAAAAGAGCAGTAAACTCTCCATTCTCAATACCAAAATACACAATTGTCATCATGAATGACGTTAGATACATAACACTTTTCCAACTTAAATATGCTGTACATTTACCATGACAGCACCATCAAACTGGGTCAATCGATTTTTGCTGTGCATACCTTCAACAAGATCAAAGAGTAATATTTGAAGGCATTAAATGGTAGTAACAGCTCTTCAATACAGTCCAGATCTTTAAGTCTGAAGGAGACAAACCAATATTGACTCAAAATGGTATTCTAACTCATCAATTGCATAAACAGCAGAAAAAATTCTCAAGGTCCAATTCTTAACCTGGTGTGAACATTCAACCAACGAGAAAACAATATATACAAACAAGGTAAATGATCAAGCTATCCAGTTCCCATATAGCACTAGAAACTCTCAAGTTATGTAAAGGTATTTAAAGGAAATATGTCATCAGAGTAAAAACTGTCACCTGCAAACTTTGTGTCAGATCCTTTACTGTTTCAAATCAGGCAACATTCCTACACCACAAATATTCAATATGGTTTACAATTTTGTACGGAGGCATATGAAACATCGTATAAATTCTTCACAAATTAACTTTTCAGTTTTCCAGCTCCTGCATCTGTTCTTAACACAATGCATTCATGGCATTGCCATGGTATGCATGAAAATTCAGTGACTTCTTTTCCAACAGGATTGTCTGTAAGTTATAGAATGCAGTAAGATAATGTAAAAGATAAATTTGTCAAAGCACAGAATTTCGCTGCCTCTGAGTCTAAATGTTGCACAGTGCCATGGTAATAAATATTTCCTCATGTCAACAACAAACCAAAGGTGAAAATAATTTCTTCGGGTCAGTCATCATAACCAAAGCTAGGGCAAAAGTTCCTTTTGATTCACAGACAGTGAACCATTTCTTTCTCATTTACAATTAGTCATCAGTTATGGAAAGTCAAACTGGGCTGTTTGTGGAATATGTGTTGTATTCTCTCATCATTTTTGTCACCAACCAAAAACCACAGAGTGAACTGTGCAAATGATATATTTTGTCCCAAGAAATTATTCATATACTGCAGTTAAACAAACTGAATTTTTCACATGTGTATATGATAATAAAGTAGTGAATATACTTTGTGATCCAAAATCAGATTGTTCCTGTTCTGAACTAGTTGAACAATATGGCAAGAAGCAGTTCCTTTTGACATAGATCAGTTGCAATGCAGCTGCAATGTGACCAAAACCCACTAATTCCAACAGGATAACAACTCTGAAAATTTCACATCATCTCATATAATGTTTTAAAGAACAACATAAGGATTTGGAAAAGAGCAAAATATGGCATGGCATCATAATCCCATTTCAAAACAGGAAATATTCCTCCAACTTTCATATCATACAGTTAAAAAGACATCGATGTTTGAAAAAGCAAAGGATAGCTAGGACAAACAGCATAAAATACATATTTCATGAAATGGTGATAATCTGTCATATTAAATACTACTATTATCCCCAAAAAGTTGCATCTCTCCTGATAAGCTATGAGTTGCATCACAAGATTGTAACTTAATTCTCCATATTTACTCATAGAAATATCAAATAAAACCTGTTTCTTTTTGTGTAGTTATTCATGTTTCAAATTCTATATCAACAAATTTGCTCTTGATATTAGATATTTATCATTATCAATATACTATGATCACTATTAGTCTTCTATATTATTATTTAGAAAACATGATCATCCTCTGAGATTTCCTTCACAGATTTCATTATTTCACATTATCAAACCCAGTTCAAAATAGTACTGCTATGAAGACATTTAGATAAGGGGGGGAAAAATCTCCTAGACTCAAATCACTGTAAAATTTGTAAAGAAATTAGAAAAAAAAGTCTTTTTCTTTCTCTTAAATGAGTAGCTGTGTGTAATTCTAAGGCACAACTGTTCCCATGTGCTGGAATTTGGTTTGATAGCTGTAAGGACTGAAAGATTTTGCTTCAAATCAATCATCATAATGGAATGTAGTGAAACCATCTTGTGTCTAGCTGAATCTCCCACTTCTGTTTAAGGACAAGCACAATTTGATCTCAATGATTAACACAAAACAAACGCCAACATGAAAAACAAAACTAGAACAAATTTGTGTTTCTTTACATATTTCTCAAACGTATGCATTTGCTGACATTCAGTTGCTGTCAAGAAAGAATTGCTTTCTGTATTACTTATGCATGCCAGGCTCCTGACAAGCTTATTCCATAGTGATCAGTGATCATAACAGCAGTTTGAATTTTCACTACGAAAAGATACAGCATACCACTACTTCAATGTGAACATTTCATCAACAGCATTATTAAGATTTTACCTGAACAAATTTCTAGAGAAACAGGTAAATCTGAACGGTATCAGTATGACTAGATGTCTCCTCTCCAATCAAAAACTTGAATAAAACTATTCACAATTATATGGCTTCTCTGTCTGGAATGAAGATAACAATCTAACATCTGGTGTTTTCAGTGATTCGCATATTTTCTTGCGAAACTTTTCTCTAATCCGGCTGAACTCCATGATGTCTTTTGGTTTTTCTGCCACCCAAAACTGGATAAATTCATACAGAAGGTGACCTGCAAAGAAATGAAATCCAATGCAAAAAATTGACCATCAAGTTGATGTGTTGTTCTAATTATTACCCTTTTTCACAATACAATTGCACTGCACATAAACAATTTTTTTCATGACAAGACACATACCAAATTGATGCCTGTATACTATTTACTGTCATTTCGACTTTCATATTCCATGAAAATTAATGTAAACAGGCCATGATACAGAACTAATGTGCCACGATTTCAGTTCAGTTTTTGAAATTAGTTCAATAATCATAAAAAAGCAAAACCTCAAAATTGCATTGCAAGCAAATCACAGAATGATGTCCTTCAGAAAGATGGTGAAAAAGCAAACAAACATAGATATAAATAACAACAACAAAAAAAATAAAAACACAAACAAAACAAAAAAGACAAGAAAGGTAAAGAAAGAAAAAAAAAGAAAATAAATATCAGAAGCTGACAAAGGTGTCTCAGCTCACATTCACTGGATTCATATACATCTTGAGAAGCCTTTATATTTTGAAGCTCAACCCATGACAGTGTCACAACCTGAATAAAATCAGCAAAACTGAAAATCCACTCACTGCCAAATCTTTTACTTTGGAACTGCTGCTATTCAACTCTGCCTATGTAGAGCCAGGCATAGAGGTAGAGTAATCGTTCATCATGACTATGTCATGGAGTTTTAATGCAATCATAAGCAACCAGAGAATTCATCTGAATTTCTCATTTGTCCTAATATGAAACCAGTAATTTTGATATACTCTTGCCTAGAGTGACAAAACTTACACTGAACTTGATGAAAGTCGGCAAGACTACACTCCTCTTTGTCAAGGCCATAAAAGTGTGCTCTCATTTTCCTCTTGGCTAGAAAGGTATAAGCCATCTCTGTTATGTTGATACTAACTATCGCAAAGGAAAACCTGCACATGAGAAAAGACAAGAAGACAATGGTGTCAGCACCAATATCATAAAATTGGAAATATGTGAATTATCAGCACAGTGACGATTCATAAAATACCTGGCACACATATCTCATGAGTGCAGCTTCTAGTACATTGAGGGCACAATTCGATACTGTCATGGTGATTTTAACCCTTTCTGACATGAGACAAAGATCCAAGTGACATGAAGTTCCAGTTGTCAACGGAGTCAACCCTTCTCTTTCACTTTCAGGCAAATCAAAAAAATAATCCATTTGATAAAATAAACTTTGATGATCTATATTGCATCAAAATATTCCTGATACAGGATTGCCGAAGTGTTTTTTTTTTAACATAAGATAAAAGTTCATTTGAATTCCAAGTTCTGCATTTTTATGAATCTCTATAACACAATCCGTGGTGTTTACTCCATTATAAGATAACCATAGTTGCAACCACACTGTTCTACCTATACAAAGTTTCTAATTATTTCACATACCCATATTGTGGATGGTGTGACTGACTGAGGACCTGACTAGCTATGGCCGGATAAGTGGAGGCAAAATATCTGTGGAAATAATATTAATTACTCTTCATTGTAAAAATACCTTTTCAAGAAATAAATATCAACTTTATTTCATGCTGAACTTTTACCCGTTCTAAATTAGAACTGAGACTAGATTCTATGCTCAAATTAATGTTTTTTATCAACTGAAAGATTTTTTTAAATGCAGCTGCAACTTTATTTAAAGAATATGTGTTTATTTTCATTTGGCAAATGCTTTAAAGTAATCTGAGATAATTTGTGAATGAAACTATACTCTAAAACGGTTATTAAGATAACACTTAAAACGAAATTAGCAATATTAAAAAAGACTCTTTCAGAACGGTTATTTTGCTATGTAATTTGTCATCCTTAAGATGAAATAAAACTATGGCTGAAACAAAACCCACCGTTATTACGAAAGTCTTTCGCTTCCCGATCGCACTTTTCTTTCATATTATGCGTAACCAAGACCAAGCTCAGGTGCTGGATTAATTTCTTCAGAGAAACAAATCGTCCATGAGCCGCATCAAGTATATGTACTGGTACCTACCATGTGCTGTTATGCCTGGCACCATGACACAAGAAGAAAGGTAAGGCCTGAGGCGCAAGCGTGTAGAAATCACGCAGCTATCCTCCCCCATTTCACACCTCACCCATCACTCATGGCTCCAATCGAGTATGATATGCCGTGAGGGGGTGTCGCATGTGTGAGGCTATCATGATTTCATTGCTATTTATAGCCATATAACCATAGTAGCAGAGGATGGACTGGCCTTTGTCTTTTCAATCATACACACTTGCAGGCATTCGGTCAATCAAATCAGTTGTGCTTGTCAGTGTCTCTTAAGAAGTGGTATTAAGAAGTCGATGAGCTTTGTTCAGTTTCATACCGACAACAGTGACGATCTATCAATGTGGCGCTTGAAATTGGCTATAAATGTAGTTTAGATCTAAACCTAACAGTAATGAATGCATCGAAACTTAACATGTGAAAGTGCAAGAGAACAGATATATCACTGGAGTTCAAAGGGATACTGATTTATGAAGTTGATGAGGATTAATGAAAAAGATTAATGACAACTGATGAAAGGACAAGTGTGACCTTCCGAATTCGACTTTGTCTAATGGACACTCTTTCAGGGGAAATAATAATGTAATTAAACCATAATCATACTATTAATATACGTAAAAGTATGTCTATGAATGAAACAGCTTCCAAATGGTCGTTTTGGCTATTGCAAAATCGCGATAAAACAAAAGATTTTCCATTCCCGGCAAATTTCATATTAACCGTTTAAGAATGTATACTCTGTTAGCAAAAAGTTCATGGTGTAAGTGCTATTGTTTTCCTTTCAGTGTATTTCGAGAATTAAATAAGTGAAGAGATAAATTACTACTGCATAGGTAAATGTCTCAAGAAGTCTTTTATGACGAAACTGAATGACAGGACTTGGTGCTGAATCTTAAGTATTCAACTCAAGAACAATAAATATAAATAATATAATTATGAATATTTAGGCAATATTTTTCCATCAGAAAAATAAAACATGATTTGTATGTGTATGAGTGCGTGTTAACCTCTGACAAGCCCCTGAGACTGACTCATCGAACCCAGGTTAATAACCACTAGACTAGAATGTTACTTTTGGGACAGAATCAGCAAATACATTAAGTACATGTATTAATCTCTAAGTAGCACATATCACAATTGTCTTTTTCTTTTATAAGCTAAGAATGATCTTATCAGTGCTAAATAATTCAGAACTGACCAGACTAATCTAGTACAATTTCACTAAACAATTTCTAGGCAAGAAAATGCTAATGTTTCTCATCAATTTCTTTCGAAACTGCCAGGGCTATCTTACATGCTGTACAAAGTACAGATATCTAGGCTCTGTTCCACAGAAAATGATTTATACATCCTTAGTAAACATCTACACCATTAGACCACAAAGGAGGTCACCGTGGCTATGTGATTTGGTGTCTGCGCCATGGTGAAAACAACGCACGTCTTGAAGTTGTGGGTTTGGCTTTTGGATCCTCCCACTGGGGCATGGAAGAATACAAAGATCAGTACTGGCATTTTTTCAGTGACTCAATGGTCCCTTGGCTTCCTCTGGATAAGGATGCCTGACATCTAGCCTTCTCACATAAAGGCGAGTATATTTCAGAGGTTCCATGTGTACACTACGTATGTTGAGGAACCCTTGGCACTTAAAAATTGATGAAGAGGAGGCAGAGTGCCACTGTTCGGGCAAAATTTCCAAATTCCAAATATCTACCCACAAAAATTCTCAACAAAAACAAGCAGTTCTGTAAAGCTGAGATAATCCTATTTTCTCAGATTGAAAGGCTTGAAGAAAAAAAAATAAATAGATTACAAAAGGGGAGGCAATGCAGATATTCTGACATCATCTTCATGTAAAGATGAAAGTGTTCCATCCACTCTATAGAGATAGCAAACTTCCAAAAATGACGGATGGTTACCAGAAAGTAAGGTGCAGTCCTTTCACAAAAAAAAAAGAGGAAAAAAAAAGGCTTGCAATTCTGAAATCAGTATAGCCAAATATCTCTTGCAGGAAAGATAATGAAAATACATGCTTTGACTGCCTCCACTGAAAGTTTTTATTTTATTGTTCTGTAACTGGTATAACAATGGGAGTAGAATTACAAGTCCTCAAGTTCTTACATTAACTGGTCCAGACCCAACATTCCCATTCCCCTAAAGTCTGTGCTAGGATCGTGACCTTGGAACCCCATGTCTGTCCAGTGTGGGCCCACGTGGTCAGGAAGTGGAGAGCCATTGTGATATACACTCCACAACTGAAACATATATTATGTGATATGTCACTGAAAAAAGATAGATTGATAAGATAAATATATATGAAAATAAAACATACATTCACACTCACATGGTGTCTAAAATCAGGTTTTTGCTCAAAATATTCGATCTTGGGTTTTTGTTTCTTTTAAAAGTTCTGCCTTTTCTGAATACAAAAATGGTATAAAAAAGTTGCTATGTCCATGCTAAGGTATTATGAGGGTGGTCATTCAAAGGCTGGCTGGTCCCTCTGCTATTCAGGCTCTGACTCATTCGGGGCTCTACCACACTGGATATCAGCAAAAGCTTACACCTGGGTCTCTAAAATAGACTTCCCATGGCTGAATGAAGGTGCAATATGCTGTGATTCTGCTGTTTCTGAGTAGTGGACTATCTGTCATAGCAATGGTAACAGCATGCTTGGTTTTGACCGACTAAGACATCGTGACCTTCATGGCCTTCATGGACCCTGAAATGACTCTGCGGAAGCGCTTCTACTGAGAGGAAAAATATGAATAGAGGCCCAGGAAAAGGCAACATAAGAACAGAGGTCATAGAGGGATCCCTAGTATGTGAAACACAAAAAGGTTTGAGGATGAAAGTCTGATCAAAAGCTTTTTACTACTGTTTTTCTAGTGAAAAAAAACTACAAATGTGTTTTTCTCAAAATGAGGTTTTTTAACACAAATATGCGATATAGTTTTTTATTTCTGGAGCAACAGCCATGAAATTTGGCATGCAGACAGAACAAAAAAACATTTAAAAAAAAAAAAATGATCCAGGAGGTTTTTATAACATCTGAAATTTTTGACAAATTTGAGAATAGGGATCAAATTTTCACAAAATCTATGACCTTGTTATATACCGATTTTAAAAATTTGTGGAAAAAAAAACTAAGCCAGTTATCAAAAATCTGTTCTATGATTTGCAGACATTGGACTGAAAAGTATGTATGCAAAATCTTAAGCAAATGGGTTGAAAAAAGTAGAATCCTATTTATAGTAAAACTATGCAATATCAGGTGGCAAAATACATTTTTTCTATTGTTTTCCTCCAATTTGAGCATGTCAAATTCAATAGTAATGTTAAAATCATCTCCCCCTAAATGGCTTCCAAAATGACTCCCACAACTTGCTCTCTCCTTAAATGAATATCATGAGCAGCAGAGGCTGGAAGTGGAAGAAAAAAATGGCATACATCTGATCCACTGTATTCTCCAGTATACAATATTCTTTCTCCAAGTAAGCAAAATCAAACAGAAACAATACAGCTTATAACTTTATCACACTTCTACTTCCATCCTTGTACTTAATTCTCTCAGAGGAAAAACATGATATGACAAGTGTTATCAATTTTCATTGCCATGCCTCTCGTCAAGGCAACATGTTTTTTCTTTGAGTCATATGATGCAGCCTGAAATAAGATACCTCTGTTAGTTTTGCCTCATGGGCAATGTTGTCGCTGGAATATTTAGTTTTCCTCAGGTCTTCAACCTCATTTAAAAGCTGATTGTACGCCTTGATTCTCATCAATGAGTCTGCTAATGTTGGCTGAAATCTGAGAAATAAATAAATAACAAGCTTAGAAGCTTGCATACCTGCATAGCCTTGTATTCTATATCTATTTTGTCACAGATATTTTGTCGCCCACAAATCAAATTTTCCTATCTACAACATAAAACTGTGATAGCTGGGGCGACGGTTTCATTACAATTAAAAGAACTGTGACATATACCAATACCACAAGACTATCATAAAAATAAGAAAATATCTTGTTTTTTGTCATATTCTCTAGAGCATCTTTCAAATTGACCACATTTTCCTGATGCGACAAACCAATGAGCGATAACATACAAGTACATGGTATTGCTTCTGGCACAATTAATCACACTGTGAAGTACATCTGAAGAGAAGATAACCTAATTATCAAAAGATTCTCTGCTATGTTTATATAATATTCTAAAATAGAGTTTTTCAAAACTGTTTCACTGATGACAGAAACATCTTTGTAGCTGTCTTGAAAGAAACTGCCCAAACAATGAAGACCCAAACCATGAAGGATATTCATGTATTCTATGTAGTCAGCTTTGATAATAAAAGAAATAATTCCTTGTTTTTCTCAGTAGGCATCATGATCAATATTATTGCCCATGGTCTTGATCAAGACAATATCCTTTTAGAACTATGCAGTTCAACAATGATCAGATATAAAACTTTTGTGTTAATGGCATTAGTTTTTGAAGTTAGAATTGTATCACTCTATGGGATATATTTATTTTTGAAGAGCGACTATATTCAGATCTCTAGGTTGTTCATAATATAATAATATAATATTTATAATATAAGCTACTTAATGGTTATGCTATTAATATATTTTCATTTGCTCTTTCGAGAAGCCTAAATCAGCTGGAGAAAAAAGAAAAAATGTGACCATAGAGCTCGCATGCACAAGGAGAAAAGACAGCAGTGAAAGATAAGAACAAAAAGCAGCAGAGAAATAGGCAGATTAAATGGTCTCAATAGTCTGAAGACAGAAGCAAGGGGAACAATGAGAAAAGTAAAGACAGAATAAAGAATATATGGTCAAAAGCAAAACCTCTGTGACATGCAATTCGCCACAGTTTCCTATGCCTCATGTTTCAGCATTTGAAAAGCAAGCGGGCACTTTGAAAAACAGTGAAGAGAGCAACAGGAGTTGTCCCAAAAAAAGCCAGCAAAAGTAGGCTGCGCAGTTAAGAAACTGTTGAACATCTTTGTGTCTGTACCCCAATTCAAGAGAAACAAAAGAAAAGAAAAGGAAGCTTCGAAAATTGACAGGATTGTACAACAATTCTATGAAAATGACATGGTTTTCAGACAGCTTCCAGGAAAAATGGATTTTATCAATGTCGAAGTAGATGGACAAAAACATCGACTGCAGAAAAACAATCTCTTATCAACTGTAATGGAAAATAGTCATTTTCCTGACAGTGATTCTCTGAGCTCCATGGCAGTGCGTTAGCCTGCTACGATGAGGTGCTATTTGGGAGACTGTAAAATTTGAAAACATGTAGTACAGCTTTAATCTTAATTTGTAAATATTTTGTTGATTACTATTAGGACACATAATAATAAGATTTAGCATAATTTTCTCTGCAAAATTAATACCAAATTTGAAGAGTGTTGCATCAGTTACCAACATTTGTTGCGTAAGTTATCTCTACTTATTTTTATGTAAAATACCACTTAAGACACTTTTGAAATTTTATGCCTCTATTTGTTTTCTGTGACATGCTTGAAGAGTGTGGAAAGAGAATCAGAATAAAAAACCTCCATAATTCATAGAGATTTGAATGTGAAATTTGTGTGTCCTCATTTTTCATTTTGTCCGTGTTGCGTCAGTTACCAATCTTATCAGCCAGCTACTAAGTAATTAACTGATGGATAAGAAAATCTTAGTATTGTGTTTGAAGGCAATGATGTTCATCTTTGAGCTTGTCCCTTCTAAGATAACTAGACAACTTAAATTTAACGCCTTCCAATGTTGCATCAGTTACCCATGGAACTACCCTTCAATCAATTTACTTTTGGAAATATAATTTTATGTGACACTGATTTAGTGATTTGGACAGATTTTTGCAAATTTTATGTACCAGTTTTATCACTGGTTTGACCTTCATCGCAGGTGTCATATAAAATGGCAGTATTATTCACTTCTATCAACACGAAAAGCAATCTGAGAGGACACAGAAACAAATCTTCCATTCTCTTAAGTGATTTTCTTCATAATTCACAAGCAAGTTTAGCAAAGTTATCAGCACAATATTGCATACACCAAACTCTTAAATAAACCACGTTTGAAATGAAGAACCTAAGCCCGTATTGTCCTGCCCTGAAGGACTAGGGCATGAATTTTATAAATGAACTTACTGTGCATGGACCTCTGGAATAATGTTTTTGATGGCAGCTATCTTTAGCACAGTCTGGTTAACATCAAAGTCTGTACTTGTTACACATCTTTTCAGGTCTGGGCATCTAGAATGTTTGAGTGAATTCTCTGAAAAAAAAAAAAGAGACATCCAATGTGTGATACGGTAATAAATGCTGATAAACCTAGTATTGAGATTGATTCACTTACAATTAAAATGGCAAAAACTAGAAACGCCATTCCTTTACTGTTTCTCCATTCAACTGTAAACTATGGATAAATACAATCAATTCCTTCTCTTGCTAAAACTAATTTGCTCAAGATGACCTCTTTCCTCTGAACTAAAAATCCTAAAATAACATTTCCCAAAATGTTTCACAATATTATAAATATAAAATAAGAGCAGACAAAAAGATAAGTAGGAAATATTAGTGTCACAGGAAATATCTCCCATGAATATTGAAAGCAAAATCATTCTTCTATCTGAGTAAGGGCAAAAATATTTTGGTAGTAACAATTA
The DNA here is from genome assembly GCA_039654565.1 of Peronia peronii. Taxonomy (NCBI): domain Eukaryota; kingdom Metazoa; phylum Mollusca; class Gastropoda; order Systellommatophora; family Onchidiidae; genus Peronia; species Peronia peronii. The sequence goes on from JBCEWB010084242.1 coordinate 11,947, forward strand.
GGGAGGTGGGGGGGGGGGGGGGGGGGTGCGCCCTGGGGGTGGTTTTTTTT
>JBCEWB010084253.1:0-12714 GCA_039654565.1 Peronia peronii
TAGATAGATAGATAGATAGATAGATAGATAGATAGATAGATAGATAGATAGATAGATAGATAGATAGATAGAAAAGTAGATAGATAGATAGATAGATTGATTGATTGATAGACAGGTAGGTAGGTAGTCAGCCAGTCAGCTAGCTATCTAGGTAGTTAGTTACAGGGAGTTAGTTTGTTAGTTGGTTATTTACTCGTTTATTCGTTCATTTATTTATTTATTCATTCATCTGTTAATTGCGTCCAAGTTTTCACTTGTTTTAGGCCAGCAACTCTGAGAGGAGAAATTCACTGTGCAGACCTTCTGTGTAAGACAGATCATGTACATTTTGACACTGTGGTGTGACGCAGATTCGCTTGGCAGTGTCGGGAACACCAGAGTTTATTACAGCCATAATCAGGAAAGGACCCGAAGTTGTGGCAAATTACACGGGAAGCACTCCCTGCACAGGGGAGGTAGGGGGGAGGGATATAGGGGAAGAGATCTACTGCGAAAGTAGAGGAGAGTCATGCAATGGGCAGCTTATTGATTTGGACTGTTAGTCCTTGAATGGGTTTCCTGTTTACCGCTCTGACGTCTCTTAAAAGTTTGTTGAGACTCCCTAAAATACATGATTTAAAATTCGGTGTGGTTTTTATGAAATGGAAAAGGGGGAGAGGTTTTTTGGGGTAGATCTGAGCAAGTTTGGTCGTAATATTATACAGATAGAAAGATAATGATAAGGATTTTACAACAGATTGAAGGTTGTAAGAGGTAGTTGAAATTACTGTTCGTCAGTGTCAAAGAAAAAAAAAATTGATACATAAATCTGTCCGTGAGCTCTGATCGATCTGTGGTCCCTGAAAGCCCCAGTTGTTTTAGTTGGTAGGTTAGTTTGTTTGTTTGTTAGCTAGTTTGTTAATTACTTAGTTAGTTTTAAGTGTTAGTTAGTATTACTGTTGTTATTAGCAGTAGTAGTAATAGTAATATTTTCTAAAATTCTACGTATATTTTGGCCGGGCCCCACATTGCATGCGTCCGAGGCCTTGCTTTTCATTTCTGGCACTATTACGGTTCTTTTATAATCTGTTTCTTCATTCTAATGAACAAATCACTCATAACCAACGGCAATTTGACCAATGTCATGTTGCAGACTGATTCCTTATTCCAGTCCATATACACTGGCAAAGACTGTAAAGGCCACGATTATTTCCTAGATTGAACAGCAAAAGATCAAAACTGGGTGGAGAAAGCCCTTGTGATATTGTAACGTCCACAGAATCTCATTGTAATTTTCGTGCTCAGAAAAAAAAAATATTCGTTGATATTCTTGCACCAACCCAGCTGTTGAAACATAATGATTTCATGATACGATAGCATTACTCCAAATCAAACATACATTTCAACAAACCAGTGTCAGATGGACAGGATAGACTATACTTGATTCGTTATCAAGAGTGCTTGACAGTTTCACTAAAATATCTATGCTTCCTTTAGTTTTCAGTTTTATAAAAGCTTTCCTGTCTATTAATAATAAAATGCCACATTGGACCGTTACGGATTAATTAAATTGTCTGTGGCAATATCAGCAGGGGCTGGCATCAAAGGCTGTCCCTATATCGCCGAGCTTAACTCATTCCACATGAAGCACACATATTAACGTCTGATGAGCCAGTCGTTTCAGATACCTGGCAATATAAAGTGTCTATGTATTTATGATTAACTATTGGTGTCGAATTTTTACAAAAGAGTACTTATTCTAAGCTTAGGATGTCTATAAATCTTAACTCTTATCGGCTTTCGTACGTAAAATACAGTAGCATACTGTTTCCTACAAGTGAAGTATCGTTAGCCTTTACCGGGTTTCTCTACTCATTCAGCCGCACTATTGATTTGCGAGTGACAGTCTCATGTAGAGTACAGAGACTGGCTGCAGGAGAGGAGTATTATTTATCGACTGGTACATCCGTCAGTGTTGTTTTTTATCACGTTATCCTGGTGCTACAAGACAAAACGTGTGATGCCGCAGAAATCTCAGCGGTGAAGATGTGGAATAGGTACCAACAATTGAGGTGTTTGAAGCACGTTGGTCTTAATGTGGGCGTGATGCAAAGTGCTTAGGTAAAGAGCGAGGCGTTGTGAGCTTGTAGCTTTGTCTTTTGTCGCATAATAGAAACTGTGTTGAAGATGTGCCTTTTCATCAGGGCTTTGTCACGTAATAGACCACTTTACATTTGTTCACCAGTTGATATTTATCAATGAAGATTGAAACGGTTATTTTGTGCTGTGTATTTGTTTGCCATGATAGAATGATTAGTGCAAGAAGACATGCACCACTGAAGGTCCATCGGTTAGATTGACTGTGTTTTAATTTTTTTTTCTTTATCGACTCAAATTTGTTCACCGGATACTCTCTTGAGATTTGCACGTCAGATAAAGGATTTTCCAGAAAATGCAGTCGATAACTGCGTTACAGGTGGCCATGAAAACGTTAGCACAGTAGCACATGTTCGTAACTACAGAGGTTTTGGGGTGTCACGATGAGCGTGTGTTTACTTCCTTTTATATTCATGGCAGATGGTCTTTGGTTAGTAGTGCTGGAAGTTCTGGATGCAAATGAAAAAAAGGTAACAAGTAATTATTCATTTCGTGTTCGCGTTGTAAACGAGATCCTCTCGGGCATTCGCTCGATACTTTGTCCCGAAATGGTTTTCAATTCTCCAGAGAGATTTTCTTTCTGGTTTTGTTTGTTTGTTTGTTTGTTTTTTTCACAAAGTGTCCACTAGGATGGATTGTCTGTGGACCTGACATGTCCCATTACTGCCAGACTGTTTTGCAGCAGAACGAGAGGCTCTCACGGAACACAATAGAGGAGAGCAATAGACGGTTTCATTTAACCCGGGTTTTCACGTCAGTGCCAGCTTATGAAATTTGTATGAGTCAGAATGTTTCTCACTATTCATAGTTTCCATTCAGACGGAGGTTTTTAGCACTTAGAAAAAGCTGATATGAATTTAGATGTGTATCAAAAAATATCATTCAGTGTTTAATGCCAGGATTCATCGATTGACTCGCAGATCCACGCTAAACTGTTGGCTTCTTTGTTTGTTTATTAGCCAACCCTCCGATCGAGTGTCCTCCATACTTTGTGCCGACTCGTGTTCAGATTTTATCGAGAGTTTTATGATAGACCGTGCAGAGAGAAAAGAACAGCCCGTGAAAGATCCACTCAGGACTTCATGGTAGGGAAAGATCATTAGTGACACTGATTTACTGTGTACAGATCCTCAAGCACCGTGTCACAGAACCCCTCGGCTAGGATGAGATAAGTGATAAGAGTATATTTTTCTATAGTTGTGGTAAGTGGCGGAGGTGTTTCTATTACAAGGACACTTTAACCATTGCAGTGTTCCTTTGCTTCACCCATTATCAACACTGTGTTTTGGAAGTGCCGTTCAAATACAGTTCTAACCTTGTGCACATAATCGTATTATGAGCTTAGAATACGTTCGTCGAACGATCTCTTGCTATGCTGAAAGTACTTTTGGCTGTGTTTTGTATCAGTCAACCAATTTTGTTTGGCCTTTAGGTACGCAATGGTGATGTGTGTGAGACCTTCTGGAATGTCCGCATTCATATTGTCAGCATAATTTTCCTCTCATCCGCATGTATCAGAGATCGGTGGATACTCGAATGCTGTTGCCATGACAACTTAGTAAGCATTGTAATTCTGCACCAGGCCATATGAATGGAACCCTGGGGGGGGGGGGGGGTTGGGGGGTTGACCGAATCATGATTTCGATCTCTGTATTCCTGGTGGAGATATTTCTATATATTATATTTGTATGCCAGTTCCTCGAGGCCATGGCAGAATGCTAAGCAATGCTAAGTAGCACTTACTATGTGCTAATGGCATCCTAATTGTATTAGGGAAAAGTATGCAAGATTACTAATTAGTTCAATGGATTGTTTTGACAGGCAGTCCTGAAGTCTAGAGTTTACAAAACCGAAGAGCGTATTTTATAGTTATAGATCAGATTAAGTTACAGTTTAATGAACAGTGTTATCGGGAAAAAATCTGTGGAAAGTAGCTAAGGCTTATCAACTGGCACAGCAAATATCACCATTGATCGACCACCGTAAAAGCCAGGCAGTGCATGCCAGAGAGAAATGCTCTTCAGAACAATTTAAAGCGTTCCTACCGGTGCACTCAGCTGCGAGACAACTTGGTGAGGATTGTTGTTCGATATGGCGCTAAAGACAGGCTGTTTGTTGTTCCTGGCTAACGATCGTCGGGACTCAGCATCTGTGGCATTGTCACTCTTGATATATCATTTTCGAGAACAAAAATTTTAATTGATTGCATTTGAGCATTTTGTTATTGTAAATTTTATTCACATTTTTCATTACCGAGAGGTCTCGAGCAATCAACTTCTCTGACGTTTTTTTTTTTTTTAATGATATCACATTTTTAAAAAAAAAAAATTTCTGAAATTACATGTACTCTTTTTTTTTTTTTAAATGTGTGGCTTGCCGTGTTCTTGTGCGCCAGTCTTCAAAATCAGTGGCATATTCCCTTTGATTTCGTCAAACTCCGAGTGAAGAAGGACGAAAACATTTTGACTGGAAAATAACTTGGATTTCTTACCCAGCTTTGATGTTGTCATTGAATGGAGTTGTAGCCACTGTTGCCTATACTGTACAGTGTATCATGATCAGGTCTGAAATATGGCCGGTTCATGCCAGAAATTGTGCAGAATGTGTTTGGGAAACAAGTGAGAACTTGCACACCAGTCTCAAGCCTGGGAGGCGTTGTTGTCTTAAATGCCACTGCCATCATTTTCACACACACACACACACAAATGCAAGGTATGGAGGTAATCACTTTTTTAAAGAAAATATCTTGATTCCGAATACCGACATTGCCGTAGTTTACTTTTCGTGAATTTGGCAGTGACGACAATTTGGCTTTCAATTTCGAATTGCGATTTTCTTATAACAGTGGTAATGGTGCAGATTGTTGGCGGCCTACCCGTATTTCTCTGTCCCTGTGCATGCCTTGTAGTGCTGCTGCGTGACCTCCTAAGAGTGTGTCCTATCCACTTCATCTTCGTTGACCTATCTCTGTGTCTATTGGTTTCTGTCCTGTCCTTTCCCGGAGAACTACATTTTGAATGGTATCTAGCCATCTGATTCGCAGGATCTTCCTCAAGCAGACATTTATAAAACTTTGTAATTTGTTGGTCCAAGTCTGAGTTGAGCTCCAAGTTTCACTTCCATACAGTAGGACTGACTTAACATTAGAGGTGAATAACTTAACTTTTGTTCTTGTTGAGATGGCACGATCCTTCCAGATGTTACTGAGGTTGGTAAATGCTGTCCTTGTCTTTCCTATCCTTGCCATTAGTGTCTACGGCTGTTCCTCCTTTTAATAATATTGCATATTTGTTTTTATCAAAAATGGGTCAGAAATAATAAATATAGTAGTAACTCCTTTCTTTTAACACCGAGACAATCTTGTAGCAACAATAACTATGGCTCTCTGGCCCTTTTATTGAGCTTGATTTATATTATTTTGACTAGTACAGCCAGTTGAACCCAGCCGCCCAGTATTAATGATTGTACATGTCCATCACTTCACGGTAGGCTTGAGGGACTCGAGTGTTGGCTTATCCGTACTGAAGACAAGGTCCACGTTTTGTCAGTCATGCAGTTGACCTTTTTGCAGCGGCAGTGACTCACTTCGTTAGGAACAGCCCCCTTCCTTCACCCGCAGTCCACGCTTTAGTGCAGTTCTAATAATAATGAACTGAAATGGTCTCCCCTCGCCGTTACCATGACAACCGTAGGACGCTTGGTAGCAGAGGTGATGTTGTCCAGAATCGCCTAATACCATTACATGTAGTTGTGCCTGGCTGTGACCAGACCACTGGGACAGATGTTATCACAAGACCATTAACGGTCAAGGCAGCGTTAACGCAATTGATTACGTAAATTAGCGCAGCTGAATCTGTTCGTTTGTTTCAGATTCATCAAACACTGGCAGAAATAATAATTGTATCGGGTTGTATTTTTAGTCCTTGATCTCCAAGATGTTAACAAGATTAATCATTAAACTCCGAAATTATCAAGAAGATTCGGATGTTTGTAGAACTTGTAGTACATCTTTCTGAAAGAATTGACACCATATGGGGGTTTTCTCAAACATTTTCTCTGGATATCCCATTGAACACGGGAGCCTGAAGTTTGCCTGTACTTGCAGGGTAGCGTGAACACTTTTGACGAATTTCCATTGAATTACGCGGTTTCGTTTCAAGCATATTATATTCTAGTTACATAATTACCCTGATCTTTGTTATGAAAATTTATCCTTTAATCAAATTGTTTCTTACTATGCAGAACGCGGAAAGTTCATTTCTGCTTTGTGTTCATACTTTGAATGGATGTTATTGATCCAAGCTGATCTTGAATTGGTGGGGGAAAATCATCAAGAATGAATAGACTTCAGCCGCGGTCAGTGGAATAAACTCGGGGCTGTAGTGTTGTGTTAAATATTTATCTGGACACGTTATAAGTAGGGTGCTAGAGAGACTTTATTTTCGTTTGAGTGGATTTGTGGAAGCTCTTTTTGTGCCAGCACAATCTGTGACCATCTGAAAGTTTGTATCAGGAGAAGCAAACAGATTTCTTCTTCTTCTTGTCTTAGCCCTTAGCTCAGCCTGGAGTCATCAAGTCACTTGACCAGTTGTGCACAAGGTTTGCAGGCGGCCAGTTTATCAGATTGCTTGTGAATATCATTCTATATCTTGAACAGCGTCGTTGAATCGAGGATAGACCCGAGGATATAAAGTTTGATGAATCAAATGCCAGGGTGTGGCCGGCTGTTAGAAAGAGCACAAGGAAGACCTGAGCGAGCAGGAGGCGCGAGTGGAGGAGCGCGATGTACCGAGCCTACTGTCGAGAGTACATCAACTATTACAGGAAGTTAGACGACGGCGAGCGCACATTAACACTTTCACCAGACAGTTTTGACAGCGTGTGTTGCGAGGACGAGGGGTGTGACAGTTTGGAAGCTGATGTCCCAGAGACCAAGAACTGTACCAGTACCGTAAGTTTAATGGGTTTTTTTTTTTTTTAGGACTTCGCCATACTATGCATTTGCCTGTCGTGCCTGCTTTTTGTTACTGTTATACATATACTAGCAGTCGTCCTTTTTTTTTTTTTTTTTGCGGTCGGGAGGGGGAGGGGGTGAAAAATCCCGAGTTTTCCTCTTTCAGACGTGAGGCAACATGATTAGTTTCATTTTCCTCTTCTCTGTCCGTGGGTGTGTATATTTTTCTTGGTCTCCAATGATATCAGTGAAATTGTGTTGTGGTGAAAGACTGGAAACCGACATAAATATTGCGTAAATACTTCGGGGCGTTACTGGATGAATCCAACTAACCATACTGATATGCATGGTCATTTTATTATTCCATTTTGGCTATCAGATATAGTAATCTTTTTGCTTTCTCTACAGCAGCTACATTACTGGCTTGCACTGCATGTAACCCACGCGTGTTCCAGCATCATTTGATTTTGGCAGTCTTTGATAGTAATAATAAATTCTTATATTGCGGCTTTTTCTTTCCATAATGGATCGTGTACATGGTTTGCTTTGTACCCTGTGTACACACACTGAAGCCACCTTATAGCTACTGTGTCAGGAAACTAGGTGTTGTTTGCACAGCGTGTCTTGGAAGAGATTAGGAAAACACACCCTATGTTCACTGTTACCATACATAGGATTTAATGTTTGAAAAGCGCTTTTAAATATTGATATTTCATTTTCCTTTAGTTCCCATTGATTTGCATTTACTTATGCTATGTCGCCTCTTTTTTGTATATTCTTTACCTTTATCAGAAATTGATTTTGTTGACACCTTTCATTTCTCGAGAAGCCATGATGTCACGATACTCAGCGGTGTTGGATGAAACCGCCATCAGAGGTTTCTTAGTCCCCCCATCACCAGCTCGCTCCATAACAAACTTCATTGTGACCATCCTTGGGGCTTAGTTTTTTTTATTTTTTATTTCCATCGAAATCTAGAATATTACATATTCATTCGTCGCGGAGAACCTTTTGTAATGCACATTTGAAGGTACGATATTCTATGTATTATCTAAAATGCCTTTTTTTTTGTCGTGGGTTGATTCACCAGGCCAGCAAATGAATTGTAGCCTCAACGACTTTCTGTAGCAACATAATTTTGATAACCTTTTCTCCGGCTCGGTCAAAGTTGGAATTCGCTTACCTCTTCTCTTCTATTCCCCCTCCCTCCCTCCGCCGGCACCGTGCACCTTACCGCCCAACCACTGTGAGCAGTAGATTTGACATTTGTTTGGCCATGGCGGCCTGCTGGTTGTCATGGTAACGCCAGTGTTGACCCTCGGTCTGTGGTAGCTGAACAGCTAGTCATGAGTTACCTGTGACTACTGATTGGTAATCTTATACTAACATGAGAAATGGCTCTGTTTGTAGTTTCGGTCAAAGGTTCATCATTATTGGTGAGACAGGTTGGTGAGGAGCAGAAAAAAACTCTATTTTCCCTGATATATCTTTACGAAAATTCTCTACCTCCCCCGCCCCCTCCCCCCTTTCTCTCTCTCTCTCTCTCTCTCTGTCTCTCTAGCTCTCTCGCACTGTCTCAAGAGGCCTACATACATGTACATACAGCCAAATTAGATAATCGGTACGCAGAGAGATAGATAGACAAACAGAGAGAAAGACAGAATAGCATATGGATGAAAGGCACATATTATGTAAGTAATGTAATGTGTAATTATGATCATATACCTGAGGACACAAAACAGCGACATAAAAACACCCGGGATTGATGTAGTCGTGTAGGGAAGCTGTACCTGCAAATGAATGGGCCAGTAACTCAATATCCTGCCATGCAGTCTGTGGCATACCCAAGTGTGATGTTGTAACAGACATGAGACAGACAAGAAAATAGATATATTAAAAGAAAGAAGAATATATTTAATTAGAGATAGATAAATAGTGTAATAAAGAGACAGCTAAATAAATAGATGGGGCGGATATGTGAAGAGAGAGACAGATAAAGTAGAGAGATAGATCAATATGCAAACAACAGACGTATCGATTGATAAGGCAAGCAGAAAATTGAAACATTATTTATGCAGTCCGTGACTCGGATATAACAAAGAAGAGGACAAAGAGATAGTATTGGGTGGATATTCAACGACATAAAAGTGGGTTTTGCAATGCTAGATCGATATCGCTAAGATAATGAAGCGGAACCGCAGATGGGCGGTCCAGTAACTCGATCTCCTGCTTTGCATTATACTTCCCCCGTAAAACATTTGCCGAGATATGACAGCTGGTACCTGTGATCTGAGAAAGGATCTGATCGAAGAGAACCGTGGACTTATAACGAGAACAGAAGAAAGGGCAGACAGAAATAGGTGAAGGGGGCCGGACTGAAGGTCATTTTTTCTTTTTTTTTTTTTTTTATAACAAGAACAGTGGTTTGAAAAAGCCAGCGTGAGGGGATGGGGTGGGTGGGACAAGAGGAGATGAGATAAGGAAGAAGCAGATAAGGGAAGTAGCAGACAGATAAAGGAAGGAAGCAGCAGGTAAATAGAAGCAGTAACGGATGTATAAAGAAATTAACGGATAGATGAGGAAATGGCAGATAGATAAGGAAAGCAGGTCTACCAGATAGACCAAGGAAGATGCAGATAGGTAGGGAAGGTGTGATAGAAGAATGAGGAGAAAAAGAGAGGGGGTGGGGAGAATAGAAGATAGGGAAGATGAAAGGAAGAAGAAGGGTAGATTGAGAAGAAAGAGGTGGAGAAGAGATAAGCAGAATGAGAGAGATTCTAAAAAGTGTGTGGCCCAAAAAAAAGGAAAGAAGAAGGGTAGGCGGGGGAGAAGGAACCACATCGAAGTGGAAAGGAAAGGAAAAGATGACGTGACGTAGTGAAAGAAAAGAAATTGGATAGGGGAAAGAGTAAAAATAATAGTTTGAAGAAGCCAAATGGAGGTAAAAGAGGGCGGGGGGGGGGGGGGGCGGGGAGAATAGAGGAGGGTGAGGTAAGAATGTAGCACTTAGTAGCAGATACATAAGGAAGGTGAACGTGTGAGTGAACAGTGTGGAGACAGAGACGGGAGAAGGAAGGAGGAGATTGAAGACAGTGAAAGAGAAAATAGTATTGAAAAAGCCAACGTGAAAGTAAGGGTGAGTGAACAACCAGAGGATGTGAATGAGATAAGGAAACAGGTAGTTGATAAGGAAGGCGATGTACAAAGTAGAAGTGGAAGAACGGGGAGAAAGATCGAAGGCGGAAGGGAAGAAAACACGAGGAGAAGACTTCTTCAACGGTGATTCCCAAAGTTTTTGCACTCACGGCCCCTTATTGAAAGCTTGAAACCCACACGACCCCGCTGCCGCTTGGTTTATAGTTTATTTTGTGTGATAGAGAGCGGAAGAAACATCGAACACAAAATTTATTCAAAATCCTGTGGCAAAGCAACATTGGTCCAACATTGATTCACAAAAAGAACACAATTCAAAATAAGCAAACTGAAAACGAGGACAGAGAACAAAGAAGAAATAATATAGGCCTGTTATCTCTTTTGGTTTTCTCCATTTTTCTTCACATTTAGATGCGTGACCGGGAGGGGGGAGGGAGGAGGAGGAGACAAGTAGAGGATTAGCGACAGGAAAAGAAAGTCTTACAGGGAAACAACAGCATGTGGTGGGCGACAGAGAAAATGGAAGTGGAAGTACATCGAAGAAAAGCATTGTGTGCTTTGAATGAAATGCAGCCTGTTGCAGTCTGTACTGGACACATCTTGACACGCTCAGTGCAATAAAGCACCTGATACCATCTTTAATAATGTTCTTTATCTCACTTTCCAACCCACGCTTCACTCACACCAAGCCAGTACGCAAATTATATTATTCACTCTGGTTGCTACCTCGTTCAACACTTGTGTAGAGCTGTTAAGAGCACAGTCTATTTTTACATGTATAAAACAGTTAATACATTACTTTGCAGATAAAATTGGCAACATGTTGCTTTGGTCTCAAATTAAATAATTCAGTCGCATTTTATTATCTGATTTTTATGAAAATTTCTGCAGAAGAAAGAGGGGAGGAGGGGGGACCTCATTATTTAGAATAGCCATATTTACAATACGTAAATTTCCACTTGTAAATTTTCCACTTTCCACTGTAAATTATAAAGCAGATACGGTGGAACATACTGAATAATGCCTCCATGTGGCATTTTGTACCTGGTAAAGACAGTTCTGTCATTTCTATGTTAGAATCTTAGCTACAAATCAAAGATTTTTTATTTTTTTTTTTAAAGTCCAAGCGCGGCTTTACTGATGTGTTAGGAAATTCGTTACTATTGGTCATGATACTTAACAACAACAGTTAGAAAATAGGCTGCTACACAAAAATGCATTATAACGGCGAAAAAGTTACTGTTTTTTCTTACTTATTTCAATATTTGGTTCTTCTTGAAATTTCCCCTAAACCATCCTTCAAATTCCATAATCTCATTCTTTTGTATCGTGTGGAAAAGTTAAAAATTAAACTTATGACGAGATACCTCTCTCTCTCTCTCTCTCGCTCTCGCTCTCTCTCTCTCTCTCTCTCACTCACTCACTCACTCACTCACTCTCTCTCTCCCAGAGATTGAAAGGCGAACAATCAGCATGAAGACAGCCTTTCTCGGAGGACAATAGCGTCACTTGTTGAAAATGGTGGGTTGGGTTGTTGAAAATGAAGAGGGTGTACAGTAATTTGGTTGACGTCACCAGTTTAACTTTGAACATGCAGATAAGAAGTCAGGGTGCAAACCAGGCCGGGATACAAAATACAAACCGATGAGGTGTCGGGTGGCTTTGGCTATCGAGGGCCACGTAACGAGCGGCTTGACTGGTAATCAATGCTTTAGATCTTCGTGGTGGCAGGGCACCAGCTGCTCACTGCATTTTCTTTCTCATAGTAAGTCCACTGAATAAAAGTAGGGAAGGTTAACGCTATGATTACCATGATATTCAGATATATTTAACCCTTGGACGGCCAGACCCTTACTACGCCTATTCTGCTGTTTACTGTTGTTATCACTTATATCATCTACTATTGGAATCGTTCACTTATATCATCTACTGTTAGAATCGTTTCTGGTATCTCTTCTGTGTTAAAGTCAGTTGTGTTTTCTCTTCTGTGTTAGAATTACATGTAACACCGTTATATCTTTAAAGCTGAAATCAATTATGTTGTCTCCTGATGTTAGCATCAGCTTTATTGACCACTCGGTGATTCAAAAACAGATAGCCCAGAATCTCTGTCCCCTGTCTATTCACTCTGCACCCATCATAACACAGCAATTCTTAATTTAAGGTGTAAAAGGAGATCATTGTGGCAGCTCTATTGCTTTCGTTTGCCAGACAAAAATCTCTGGTTAAGCGAGCAATGTAGAGAGGAGTATCCCTTCACGCCACGTCATTCGAAAAACTGATCACTAATAACATTCATAAAATTGTAACAATGGGAAGAACACGTTCTCTCTACAAAATGATTTTCTGGGAAATGTTTATGATGTAACTTTCAAGTAGTGGACACAAAAGTGGTTCAAGGGGGGGGGGGGGGGGGGGGGGGGGGGGGGGGGGGGGGGGGGGGGGGGGGGGGGGGGGGGGGGGGGGGGGGG
>JBCEWB010084264.1:0-12714 GCA_039654565.1 Peronia peronii
GATAGATAGATAGATAGATAGATAGATAGATAGATAGATAGATAGATAGATAGATAGATAGATAGATAGGAGAGAGAGATAGCATTTAGGGAGGGATAGAGACAGAGAGGCGGGAGAGAGAGACGACTTTTTTTCTCAGATAACTTTAGGTGTAACATCAAACAGGTAAATGATAAACTATGACGATGACTGTAACCTTTGTCCTGAATGCTACATCGGTACGTAATCATCAGTTTTCCAACGCAAGAACCTGTTCTAATGATCTCTTCAGGCCATAGCTTAGATAAGAGTACTGTTTATGACATGAAGGCAACCTCTCAACAGGAGCGGTAAGATATTGGCCCAGTATCAACGCCAGTACAGAATAGCAATATATTAAATAAACTGTCAACTAGCTTTGGAACAGTTTGCGAAGGAAAAAAAGATAGTTGTGAAAACAAAGGAAAAATTTAATAAGGATGGGGAACCTTTTAATGAACGTTTACCTCAAAATGCACACAACACGTTATGATTACCCTTATCGACTTTCGTTCGACTCTTTTTTGTTGAAACAGACTTAATGCTAGTGTACGTATCTGAGAAGGTTGGTCAGAAACCGGATGAAGTTTCATCAGGATAATAAGGTAATAAACATGTTCGCTGTAGGACTATCTCAGTAAGTGTCCCCTCCTCCATTCTAATCATGTGGGAGGAAGGAAAATAGCACCCTCTAGGTATGAGATGCGATGTTCAGTTTTTATTGGACCACCAAGCAACTTTTCCAAAATGGTAAGCCTGGTCAACAAGCGCTATAATCGTAGCTACATGAAGACCAGAATTAGTATTGTGTTTCCAGAAATCACTAACCCTGATCAACACTGCTTGAATGGCCGATAGACAGAAAAATAGTCTGTGTGTGAACACACTGTTCCTGTGGGGGAAGAATGAAAAGATACAAAGTTCTCTCTCTCCTTCGATACAAAGTTCTCTCTCTCCTTCGATACAAAGTTCTCTTTCTCCTTCTCACTGAATTTCGTTTTCTTTCATTCCCTTGCTTTACTTAGTCGGCTAAAGGTCACGTCCGATGGACATGCTGTCCGAATAAAACTGAGTAGGCACGGATCTTCTGTTTCGATCTCTTCCCATCTTGTTTTTCTAAAGCCATATTTGTTCATGATATCTTTCCTAATATTATTGTGTGCTTTCCATTATAGAGAACCAGGCTAGCTTTAATTATATTCGTCACCTTCACTTCAAACTTGTCTTATCACAGAGTTGAATATTACACATGTCACAAAAGCAGAGCTCAAATTACTCTCGCTACATGTCGATGGTCTACGATGATGATCAGTGCATTTTCTGAACGCCAAAAGACCGATGAGCTGTCAAATAAATAGTTTAAGCTTCTTTATCACCCACTTCGGTTGCCTGATCTGCTGATTTCATCACTTATTTTCAACATGTTCTTTCAATGTCACAATACCCCGTTCTGCTGTTGAGGTAAACAAAAATGCAACTAACGAAAAATTGAGATGAAGAGGGGAGAAGGGAGAGGGGAGAGGAATTCACTGTGTAAAGCGAATGTGAATGTGATACAATAATCCTGCTTCATTGAAATACGGAATGCAGGAAAGCAGAACCTGTTTCAATGTGAACAGCAAACAGCGTGTTACTAGAAACGCAAATAAATTCTACGCAGTACAACTTGAGTAAGAATTCACAAAAACTTTTATTATGAGACTAATCAAAGAGTAGATCTGAACCTTTATTAATGCGCTGGAGTTATGATTTACACATATTCGTTTTATTTATTTATTTATCTATTTGTTTTTCTGTTTGTTTGCAAATTTTTTTCCACTTTTAAGTAAATAAATTTTCGGAATCGTTAGATAACAGCAGATTGACTACCTAGTTCTGTCTAGGACTGTGAACGGCTGGTCAAACAAGTGAACTGCATAAACATACCTTGTTATGTTCATCTTAAGCTTCTTGATAATCGATACTCTGGTGAATACTGAGAACAAAGACCTAACCATCTGCCTCAGTGCTGACAAATTAAGGCAAAGGTATGAGAATAACTATTGTATGATTCAGAAATCTGAAGTCTTGGTCAATCGAAATTCGTTTGTCAAACAAAACTTTCAAGAGCATCAAATTCATGGCAGATACGCGATGTTGTTTATGTTTATCATTATGTTTAATGGATATTTTGTACATAATTAGACTAGATCATCCTCTGTCATTCAGACTTGGCATGGCCGTATCGTATTCCACGGTTAGATTGCAAGATTTTCGACTATAATAAGAGTTGTTATAGTTCAGATTGCATAACAAGATGTATGCCAAGTGTCCCAGAATGTTTCACGCGTGATCCTCAGATATTGATAATTGAGCAAATATCTCTGCTCCAGAATCTCAATTTTCCAAATTTGTTTAATTTGCTCGGTCCGTTATATAACTGTAACCTGAAAAAGACGGAATATTTATGTCTTTCTTATTTAATTTTTTCTGCGGCACAAACGAAATTTCACGGTGGTCCACTTACCTGGGAATTTCTACACTCCAACAAACAGCACTAAAATATGAAAATATTTATTCTTCTTCTCAGTAGGAGATGTCCAAAGAAAGAAAGGTATAAGACATTGTTTAAATTACAATAAAGGCTTTTTGCTCTATAACTTCGGAATAACCATGTAAATGAAAAATTACAGTGAAAGGTTTTAATGACAAATACAGACCGAGGATAACTTCAAATAAGTGTAACGGTCGCAATCTCACTTGGATTTGAATGAACTCAATTTTTCTACATGTTAATCAAATTTATACAGCACTCTCACTGTATAACTACTGGCTGTAGTTCTGTCTAAAAGCTTATATTCCCCACAAGAATCCCGACTGATGAGTTCTTTTTTTTTTTTTTTCATTTAAAAGAAATCTTATGCATTTTGTTCCTATGTTTCATCTATGTTTTTTTTTTTTAAACAGAAATCCCAGAACGGACTGTGATCTGCCCATTGAGTGCATGTATATCAACTTGACTTTATATAAATATGAAAATGGATTCATAGACACCACAGAGCCCATCTATTCCTGGTGAGTCTATAGGGAAGATACAGGGAATTGCCTGCATATTCACCATTGATCCATATATCGACATATTTTTTTTTCTTCTGAATATTCCGTTAAGGCAGGATTAAGGTTTTGATTAGGGTTAGGAATTAGGTGGCTAAGGGGTTAGGGATAGGGGATAGATAGAATTAATGGTAAGGCATGGTGCCTGTCTAACCATGTGTGATCGATAGGCACTATGATGCTTCTATCCGTATCCACATCTTATGGACTGTAGATAAAAACCCTCGTTGCTGAGGCATAGAGGATTATGTGATCATTGCAAAAACGAATATTGTGTGATTTGACATCTTGACATTTAACCAAAATAGAAAGATCTTCGTAAAGCTTACTTAACTCGCTTGAGTGAAAACACACACACGCAACACACACACACACACACACACACACACACACACACACCCGGCAAAAGCAAAATCGACCTATGAATAATAATTCTCTCTCCTCCTTCTTCTCTCCTTCCTCCACCTTCCCCTAATCTTCCCACGTGTAATGGTTTAAAGGATAAAGATTGACGATCCAGTAGCATAACTCAAAAACAATAAGTATACGATGCTACATTTATGTGAATGCCTCTTTAACATGATTTCATACAGTGCCAGGCTATTTATATCCAAGACGTCGGCTACATGCTGGAGCTGAAAAAATAGATTTCATAAATGTAAAGCTTAGTACCGTGTCTTTGAGTTTAAAAAAAAATATTTGATTTGTTACATATAGTCTAGATGAAGATTTTTTTTCTTCTTCTTCTTTATATGTTTGTGGTCATGTCAAATCTAAAAGCAACAACCCATTGATATGCTCTTTGTTAGTTCAACATCATCCCTGATGTGAAGGTCATTTCTCTTAGGGTGGAGAGCCCTTTGGCCCGATTAAAAATAGATCAAAATATTTCTCTCACATGACCCTGCCGGAGCTACATACTTCCCGGATTACCCACTGAATTCCGACGCCGAGGTATAAACATTACACCAAAGCACAGCGCGACCGCCCGACAAAGATCACTTGAAGGTCATGGCCATCAATCAATGGGTACCTCAGTATGCTTACACTATTTCGAAAAGGTTAAAGACAATTTTTAAATTTAAAACGTTATACATTACATATAAGATTTCGAAGTTTACAATAAATTCATTTCTTTAGTACAATGGATCATCAATAACACAGTATGCCTATTTCACTATTTTATACATTTGTAACAATTTAAAAACAGACAATAGACTCGCATTCAGCACTTCGAGGACTGTCCGCAGAACCTTGAACTATCCAAAAGTATGGGAGCACGCATAATCACGGTTTGTAAAAAGCCACAGGACAATTTGAATGTACATTGCCCACTCTACGAAATATCCATTATTTCTTGCACAGATCTAAGAGGGTTTGTGTGAAAACAATTACAAAATTGGGGAACAGGTATATTCTGTCAGAAGAAAGTGGTCGGATGTCAGCAAGTATAGAGGGTATTGCTTGAGTGCAGGCAGCATTTTCTCTTTGTCATGGACAAAGATAAAGAGAATGAGGAAACTCATCAGAAGCTCGAAAGTGACTGTGTACTTTCCACAAAACAGTCAGTATAGCAATCAAAATCATGTTACGGTGCAAAAAATGAAACGTTTAACTTCTGGAGATATTACATGTGCCTTGTTCAAATACTGCTGGATTTTATTTGGGCTGAAAGAGAAGGGAAATGGAATCTTCATTTTGCTTCTTTCAAGAAGATGCTGAAATGGATGGCAGTGTATGACCACACAAAGTACATGACATGGGGGGCGGTTTACCGTAGGGATATGATGCATCTGCGGGACACAGCACCGGATGTTTACGAGCAGTTTGCGGGTGGCAACTTTGTTGTGAAGGAAACATCATTACACTTCAACAAAATCTCCCCTACTTTGGCTTTAGAACACATAAATGAAGCTGGAAAATTGCTAGGGGATTGATAAGCATTAGCAAAAACGATTCAGCAAGAAACAGATGGTGCCTCACGTTTACTGACAGAATTAGGCTATGGAGAACATGACATCAGATGATGGGGATAAAAGTATTGAGGGAACATCACAAAGAGATGGGATCTGAAAGAATGAAGAAAGGCGAGGATGACATTCTGGCCATGCGCCTTCAGTCTGAGGCTTTCAATGTTCTGAGTCAAAGCACGGATGAGGTAGCAGGCATCTCCACGAGCAATGTTGTTCCAGATGATGTCAAGAAAGAGCTCCATGAGGCAGAGAAAAAGGGAAATGAGCTGGTCAATTTGTTCGTCACTGAAAGACTTCAAACTGAAATGAAAAACGTATACTCTAGAATCTCCAGAGTTATTTCGGAATCGTTCTCTGGAACAAGAAAAAAAAAAGTTTTCAAAAAGAAAGAAAAGACAGATTTGAAAGCTAACAGGTGTCTGTTTAAGAGACTGCTTCTTGCTGCTGAGAATGGCAGAATGATAGACTTAGAGATACATGTACATTTGCAGCATGAACTGCATGGAGTGCCGATGTCCCTCGCTAGTACTGGTGGAACCATGAATATTACGGACAAGTACATCCTGGGACAAATCAATGAAGACAATCTTGTCTTCTGCAACCTCCACTGCATGCTAAAACGGCAACTATATCTGATGGCATGGCGCTCATTCAAAGCTTCGGTAAGTTTCTGAGTGATATAGTATTGCGAAATACCTTGAAGCTTGTGGACGAAGTGCACTTAAAAGTAGATATATTTGAGCACTACACTCAGCACTAAATGAAGACAGCAACGCGCCAAAAGCCCCATACAGACTCAAGAGCCGCCCTATTCGAAGAATAATTTCTATTGAGAATTGTACTCTTCAGCCAGGCCGGACGTTGAACAGTTACAAAGAAATCAGGAAGAAGCTGAAGCCCGTACAATTCTCCACGCAGTAGAGGCCGTGAGGGCTGGAATCAAAGAATAGTAGTCATTAGCTGAGACATTGGTGTCATCGTCATGCTAGCGCACTTAAGGACCAAACAGGCGCAAAAGAGTTGTGAATGCATGCCGGAACGAGGCCTAAGACATATCCACTACTGAAATCATTGCCAACCTGTCAGGCTTCCATGGCCTAACTGACTGCGGTACACCCAAGTTCTTTTGCAAGATTTGGCGAGGAAAAGGCGTAGAAAATGTATATCAGTTACCTGTATCTCCCGAAAAAGCTAGGCAGAAGCCAGATAGGGGAGGGTGGTATATCCGATACAATCAGATTTGTGATCAAAATGCAGATACCTGCCTCGGATAAATCAAGTATCAACGTACTTCGCGTTTCTTTGTTCCGGAGGGGAAAAAACCGACTCATTATCACCAACTGAAGATGCCCTCCGCCACAAATGTGCACATACATTTCCAGACTTCTGTATGTTATAGTGCTGCGAGATAACTGCCTCCAGGCGGTTGAAAGACGTATATAGAACTATAGTACTACCGCCAAGAACCTTGTTTCCTACATGGCGCATGCAGTTGTGCAGCTGGTCGATGCCACAATAGCAGCAATTTAACTATCCTTGACGAAGAAATCGATGATTAAACGGATAATACTAAATAACTCAGAGTTTAATAGTGGACCTAATAACTAGAAATGTGTAGCACATTCTCTCTTTCTCGCTCCGTCTTTCTCTCTCGTGTTATAGAAGTAATCTGTGCCCTTCCAATCTTCGTTTACTTTTGGTTGTTGTGAGAATGGATTATGGTGTGTGAAAAGAACAGTGGCAGAAGCCTGATCTTTCAAAGGACTATTGCTATATTTGTGTCCTTATGAAGATACAGCTATACATGTAGCTTCTTGTTCTTATGGGTATAATGCCATTAATGTGCATGTGTAAAACAGCTAAACACCAAAGGCAGTATAGATTAACAGAGTTTGTATAATATCTCTTAGTTATGACATTCATATATGTTGAGAGAAATAGTGATTACTGTTTGATTTGGACTATATAAATCAATTGAATTATGACTAAAATAGATTGATATTAATTACAATTTTCATAATTCATACGTTTATGTTTATTATATGATAAAGCGTTTATTGTTTTAACTTTTTTAGGCATTAGTTATTTTACATGTTTTGACTCCCTTTGCACTCACTGACCTCGTGAGTGACCCCTCCCCCCCACGCCACCCCCACCCGTAAAGACCGTGACCTCCACTTGAAATGTCAGAAGCGTCGATGTACTATCATATAAAACCGGTGGTTGCTTTTAGATTTGATAGTAGGCTATCATGAACCTCCTAAAATGAAGCCCTCTGATATTTCACGTCTGTACTGCATTGTGAGAAAAATCGCTTTTACTGTTTGATTTCGACAATATAAATCAATTAAATTACGACTAAAATAAATTAATATTAATTACAGTTTCATAATTCATACATCTATGTTTATTATATGATAAAGCATTACTGCTTTAACTTTTTTTTTAGGCATTTACATATTTTACATGTTTTGACCCCCTTCTTTGCACTCATTGACCCCGTGAGTGACACCTCCCGCCCGCCCCTCCCCCCCCTAAGAAGGGTGACCCCCACCTGAAATATGATCAAAATTCGATGTACTATCATATATAACCGGTGGTTGCTTTTAGATTTGATTGTATCACTAACTCCCTAAAATAAAGCTTTTTTGATATTTTACGTCCTGACTAATATGATGGCTAATCTCACCATTATGTGGCTTGTCCTTCTATTATCATTCTTATAGTGAGAAGCAGCAACCGCAACAGCATTTACGACAACGAGGACGTGGATGGACATTACTTAACAAATGTGTTTTTTTTCTTTTTCTTCTTTTTATCTTTGACCATTATTTTTTCTAAAATTCAGCGTACGGGACATTTTCTCTACAAGTTACTAGGTCCCTTCCTTCCAGCAATGGCCTTACTCCAAAAGCCTGCACAACTTGGTGGACTTTCGTATGTAGAGCTGAATGGATGAGCGAGTTAACTCTTTCACTGCCAAGACTGTCGTGTTGTTCCCTTTTCCTCGTTGAAATGCATATAATTCAAATCATCAACTGCTGAGTAGCACACATCTAACCACTTTGCAGTCATTCAATTTGAGAGTCTGAATTCATCATCACACAGGTACGTTCTCAACAAATCCTAGATATCAAATGAATTTGAAATGAATTAAACCCATAGTCCACTGCCAATGAAGTCATGGCGAAATGAAGATTAAAATAGCAAGAAAAGGGGGCTCACCATGGCTATGTGGTTTGACGTCTGCTTCATGGTGAAAACAACTTGCGTCGGTGAGGTTGTATGTTCGACTCGCAGGTCCTCCACTGAGGGAAGGAAGGACATGGAGATCGAAAACCAGTATTTTGTCAGTGACTCAACGGTCCCCTGGCTTCCTCTGGGTAGGAAAGCCCGACGTCTAGCCTTCTCGGATAAGGGTGAATATATTTCGCAGGTCCCATGGGTATGTTACGGACGTTAAAGAACTGGCAGTTCAAAATCGATGAAGAGTAGGCGGAGTGCCGCTGTCCGGGCAAATTTTCCAAACTCCAAATTTCTATGGACAGAAATTCTCACAAAAAAACAGGCAGCCTCTGAAAGTTAAGATAATTCTGCTTTATAAGAACTGAAAGGCTTAAGAAAAAACAAATTACAATAGCAATAACAATAAAGTCCTACATTTAAATTATTTTAAACGTAACATTTTCACTTTCTTTTTCATATTACTTTATTTATTCTTGCCCGCCGTTACATGATCATATTGAATGGTGAATACGGTTACGGTGTTTGAATGCCTTTCAACCTTCAAGGGGGTGGTTATTTCGGAAAAGAATTGTGATAGAGGATGTGCTCCCATAGTTTTCCGACTTCCATTGCAAGACCTGTGAAAGACTGATGGCCCGGTCTTGTCTCAGTCAACTGCCAATGCATAAATCTTAAAAACTATTGATGTCCTGAAGTCGTAGCATTTCTGCAAATGTACGCATAACATTGTTTGGCAAGAATTTCAAAGTTTACATTTTCACTGTAGTTCTGACACAAGGAAAACAACTAATCGACAGTCTTGTGGTTTCTGTGTTTCAGCAACACGAAACAACAACAGCAACAAACATCGCCGGCAACAAAGCATCACTTCTGTGAGTTCTGTCTCAGATTCCTCTGTGTCTTGTCATGTTTCTATAGCCTGTGCGAGTGTGTGAATGTGCATTTACATAGATAAAGAGTTTGTATCCCTGAATGCATATAAACAATATTTGTGAGTGTTTGTGATATAATATGGATATACAGTGTACTGAAATTAGAAATGTCCTTTTTTTTTATCCTTACACAAGATCTTTTATTCTCAGTAATGTACAGCTTTGACGATTTTCGTCACATATTTAAGAAAACAAAACAAAGGTATAAATCAGGCCCGGATCACATAATAGTTGCAATTCATCAGATTTTCGTCCTATTGAACTCGAGTTTAGATGTGTGTAATCTTTATGCATTTTGAACTTTTTTTTATTGATCAATGGCCCGAACCTAAAATGTTTTCATCTCATTTCAGTGACCTTATTGGAGCTGACTTCTTTTCGTACAAGAACTGATTTGAATTGATTTATCTTGACTCCTTTTCAGCTACTGATTGGCTAAATAAATATTTATGTCTTGATCTTATTTCAGTCAATAACTTGTTGAAATGTACATATCTTGACTGGATGCCAGTGAAGGACTGACAGGAATCGATATTTGATCTTTTGTCATTGAATGATGACTGAAATAAGACGGTCTTGATTAGTGAAATTGTTATGTCATTCAACAATTGGCTGAAATTGAGACAGGCATCAACTTTTCTGCTTGCTGCTAAAGTCTATATATAACGCATTAGGCTGCATTTTCTCATCTCACCTAGTTCTAAAAACTGAAATCTCTTGTTATTGTAGTCAAATGGCATGGCCACTCTCCGTTCAGAGAGGGGATGCATACGAAACTGAAACAATGAGAACAAAAACAGCAACAACAACAACAATGACAATTATGTATGCAAAAAGAAATACAGGAGCAGTGATGAATCTCGTATTTGTGTAGAAGATATATTTACTGATAAATATTGGCTTTGCGAGATACATCTTTGATCATGACTTCATGTTCGAGATAACCTCCATCAGGAGGTTGAAAGACAAATATAGACCATAATGATTTCATCTTGTGATGCCCACATAATGAAAGCAAACAAAACTGAGAAAGTGCAGCAGAAAAGGGTGAGCTACATGTTTGACCACATATCAGTTTCAGGAATGTCAATGGATACTTCTGAGATAGACTTTCTTTCACTAAAATAAAACTTTCTCATATCAGGCCTTGTGATTTCTTTGGCCAAAATAAAAAAAACAGTTAAAAATGACATTGCTGATATAATACTATGCATATGATATTGAAGCTTTTACAAACAGAAGTACATGAGCATTTTTTTCTAAAAAGAAAATGAAAACATACTGTCTGTAGTAGAAAATCTGACCCTTTCTGAAAGTGAACAAGTATGAATAAATACGTGCAATGTGATCAATCAAAAAGCAAAGTACATGAATGATCAATTTCCAATAAGACTTTGTCATTTTGTGAGCAGCGACTAAGATTATTTTCTACTATGTTGAAATGAGTGGGGGAAAAAAAAAGATATCTTGAACCTAATGTGTCAAGTATAAACACGAGATATCAACATTACACTATCTGTGACAAAAACAATGCAGTAATAACAGAGTTCACCAATGTCAATGCAATCTGGCTACAATCAGTGATGAAACAATGAAACCAAATAATCTCTGTTTTGATAACAGGTAAACCATTGTTCTAACCATACATCTGATTGGAATGATTGAGTACATGTGGACTGACACTTCTTGCTACTTTTTAAGATGTTCAGAATGCAGGGCTGTGCAGATAAGATTGCGTTTGACATAACCATGGTCATATCATGATTTCATGACTAATACAAAGGTCATGTTCCTGTATGTGTTTGCAAAACCAGGTTATAATTCAGATTTTCTGTGAATTCCTTTAGAAACCAACAGTACTTTCAAATGAGTCATTAATAATCATGATAAAAACGATGTTACAACAAGATGTTTTTCCTACCAGTATCATTCTAATACATGAATCTGCCAAGGGAATATTAATCATTGAAAATAAACTGACATTAATGCAAGCCTGTAAAATGAGGTCTATTATAAGAGAAAATAATTTCAAAATTTATTTAAATTTGCATTATGTTTTCATAATTACAAACTAATATTTGGCCACACCAGTTATATCCCAAAAAATATCAAGACAACAATATCAACAAAAATCCTGAGCAAATTCAAAAGCAGAGAAAAAGGTCATGAACTGGCATGAGCAAATATTAATGTTTATAACATCCTCTTCCTCAAGAAAACAGGAACAGGAGAAGTGACTTGAATAGCATTTTAGATGATCAGTCAATAGTAACCTTTTCATGCCATTTATACTCATACATCAAGAAAAACAATGGGTAATCATGGAGGGGAACAGGAAAGCCTGAACCAATTCTGCACAGCATTTCACTATATGTCCAGTATGTGGCCAGCTATGTGCATTTGATTTTGGCTTGAGATCCCACATGAGGATATACAAATGAAGGAAGTGATACACTTGACTTTCTCATTTTGCGATTGCCTGTCGTATACACCCTCATATATACAAGGTCATTTCTTTCAATCTCTACCACTCTTGTACGTGTTTCACAATCAAGAACAACTCATCAAAATCATAATACTTAATTTTTTAAAAATTTGTGTTTAACACTTTACTATTTGCAATAAAGAACATAGAAACAGGTCAACAGTTTACATGTATATAGTTTTTAAAAAATGCAAGTTTTAATTCCTCTTTTATATTATAATTTACAATTCTGTCTGTGAGCACTTACTTTCCAGTGATTCATATCTGAAAAATAAAATCTTATAGATCCTATATTCATCATTCATCTACTATCTACTATGTATGACTGGAAGCAACTCTTCCAAAAAAAAAGAAAGGTGTAACATTTAGATAAATCTCACACTTGCATTATTTAAAAGAAGTAGTGATATAGAGTGGAAATAAGTTCATTGTGTGATTTTTGAAGTTGATTAAACATAGAAAAAAATGTGTCATGTCAAATTTTAGAACATTTTACAAAGCTGATTACTTTCTTAAAATGTAAGAGAGCACCCATGACTTTTTTTTTTACTTTTAAAAGACAATAAAATGGGACATTTCTTGGGGACATCATGAACTGTCAATGTCCAGCATTCATCAAGAAGACGTAACTTATTTTCAAGAAATTCTTTCAGTCATATATCATTGATAAAGTTGATTTTTCAACAGTTCAACGGGCAACTTTGGGCAGTGTGTTTTAGAAAGAAGAGTCTTAAATATGAAGACCCTAAGAACTAATGGCAAATTTTTGTCACATCCCGCAAACATAAATAAAGAAATAAAAAAACATATACTAATAAAAAGTATATGAACATAATAGTGATAAAAATTAGAAATACAGTGGAACCTCGGTAGCACGATCATGGCTTAATACGATCTCCCGTCTAACACAACCTTTTCACGAAGTCCAGTTTCAACCCTTCTTTAAACATACTAATTTATTTTCAAT
>JBCEWB010084275.1:0-12714 GCA_039654565.1 Peronia peronii
CCCCCCACCCACCCCCCACTCCCCGGGCCGATATATCAGCTCCCCCCCCCCCTTCCTTCTCTTTCTAAGCGATTGAGAACCATCACTGGTTGTTTACCCCTAGAAGTAGGGATTGTTTTTGACCAGCCTGTTATTTCCCTTTGCCAGGCACAGCGGTTGTTGAACAAGCAGCATAGAGAGAGAATAAATGTGATTTTTACAATCTTTGCTTGATATGTACATAATAAAAAAAAAATACAAAAAAAATCATTTTATAAGGAAACTGTTTTCTCATTACTGTAATAATTTCAGCAAAATAAAAAATTCTGATCAGTTTTTCAAATGATAAGAGGCAAAGTGAGTTTTTCCGTCTTTACACTGTTTCTTCAACAATCTGTGTGCCTGGTAAAGGGAAGTAATAGCGCTGGTCAAAAACATTTCCGATTTTTTTTTTCCTGACCAGCTTCCATGTCCTTGCGAAGTCCTTGCAAAATGGCAAAGAACAAGCCAATTTACTGTTTGAAGAGCTCTCTTTTCATCTCTGTACTTTCTCTTCTGTTTTTTCATCTCATTCCCTGTAAAATGCCCCCAGGGGATGGGTTTTGAACTGCCTGAAGTACTACATTTATCTTTTTAAACATCTTTTTCCGTTTTCTTCCATCATCGCCATCTTCCCCTTCTTTTCTTATTTTTTTTTATCTCTTTCCTCTCCTCCTCCTCCTCCTCCTCCTCCTCCTCCTCCTCCTCCTCCTCCTCCTTTGCCTTTGCCTTTTTCTTCTCTTCCTCCCCTCTTCTATCTTTCTTTTTTATTATGTATGTAGCCCTCCAATCATAAGAGAGTAGAATTGTGTCGGTTTTAAGTGCATGCCCAGGTTTGATGAGAAGAAACCGCTCCAACTCCCCCCTCCCCCTCTACCTTTCTCCTCCATCTTCTCAGTCTTCTTCTCCTCTTCATCCCCTGCACTTTCTTCTTCCTTTTCATCTCCTTTGCCCTTCTCCATCTTCATCATCATCGTCGTCGTCATCTTATTATATTTCTCCTTTAGGGACACAGGGGGGGGGGGGGGGAGGGAGAGAGGGGGAGGATTGTTCTATAATGCAGATCTTCATTCAGAATGTGGTCAATGTATGCACTGACATCATTGGCTGGGCCGGCAGTGGTCAGCGAACTTACCGACCAAGTCGCTCATCACTTGATCACTTAATCAGGTTATGGGATAATGACTGATCAGACTTGGATGGAGCGCAGTCAGGCATATACACTAACGTATCCAGGACTGACCAAGTGAAAAAGATGACTGTTATACTAAACCTAGCAATCCGGATGTGAGTTTGGGTTTGATTTAATGGGCATCAGCACGATCACGGCTGTCTTGCGCTCAACACTGTAGAGTGTCTTTTATAAGTTTACAAGTGAATGAGATATTCTTTGTTTGTTTAATGAGGTGCTGTTTGTTTGTTTGCTTGTTCGTTGTTAATTTGTTTGTTTAGTTTAGTTTAGATTAGTGTAGCTTGTGTTGGAATTTAACGGGGCATCGACACGATCACACGTATATTGCGCCTAGCACGGTAATTAATGATGTATATCAAAAATAAATGTATAATATGCGATATCAAACAGTGTGAAGAAAAACGAAGTGTTATTTTGTAAAGAAGCATGTCTAAAAATGGAAGTTTGCAGTGAGGTGTGCTGCATGTTCATAACTTTCTCAAAACATGCTTAAATTGATCGTCTATTTTTTTTTTGTTTAATAGAGCCCTAGTGTGCTTAAGAAATTCGGGACATTTACGTTGGCCCAGATGTTCACAAAAAGAGGAGAGTCGCCTAAATCTGATCCAAGTAAATGATTTGTATATGGAAATGTCGTACTCAACCTTGGCGATTATTTACCTAAAGGAGAAAAAAACGATGTATAAATAACCATGCATGATATCGACTGACCAAATACCGCACCTTCCAATCCTAAGAAAGTAGGATTATCTGTTTTAAGTGCCTGCTCAGTTTTGATGACAAGAAACAACTCGACCACACCCTCTCATTCTTCTTTTCATTTATGTTGAACTTGTCATATCTCCGGTATCTGGCGATTTGCTGTCGTTGTTCTTAATTCAACATCATGCATTCGAACATCCTACTAGTCGGTCGGTAGGAAAACATGCCGTCATTAGTCGGGCGGTCGGTAGTAAGTGGGTAGATGCATACGTAGTAGGTAAGTAGGTAGGTAAGTAGATAGACAGGTTGATTGGTGGGTAGACAGATAGGTAGGTAGGTTAGGATAGGAAGGAAAGTAGATCGATCGGTAGTAGATAGATAGGTAGGTAGGAGGCCATGGGTAGGTTGGTAGGTAGGTATAGGTAAGTAGGTGGATAGGTAGGTAGATAGGTAGGTAGGTAAGTAGGTAGGTAGGTTGATAGGTAGGTAGGTAGGTAGGTAGGTAGGTTGGTTGGTTGGTTCGTTGGTTGGTAAGTAGGTAGGTTGGTTGGTAGGTAGGTAGATAGGTAGGTACGTAGGTAGATAGGTAGGTAGGTGGGTAGGTAGGTAGACAGATAGGTAAGTAGGTAATTGGGTAGATAATCAGGTAGGCAGGCAGGTAGTTAGGTAGGTGGATGGCATGGAAACAGAGAGAAAATGACGAGCACTCAAATTAAGGGTGATAAAACAGGCACACTCAGAAACAAAAATTCAAGTCAGCTCGTCATTTAGCTGTAACTGCATATTGCATGTTGCAATTGAACAAAACATCACAGGCTATTTTCCTTGTAATGGATAAGTGCGCCCGGAGCTAGAATTATCAGCGTGATAGATTGCTCAGATCCGCTCGCAATATGGCGAAGAGCCAAGCGGGTATTATCAAGCAGCGAAGTTCGATTGAAAGGACAAATTAAGGTGACTCGAAAAGGTTTATTAATTACGAGTATCAGCATTTTCCCTGGCACTCAATCTTAAATCTTGAGAAGAGGCGTCACTTCTGTAAAGAGCTTTTACATTGAAAGGATCTGGCTTTGCTTTAAAACAAAAAGAAAAAAAAACAGAAGCAAGAAAAGAAAGAGAGAAAAAAAGAAAGAGAAAAAGAAAGAAAGAAGACATAAAAAGAAAAGAAAAGAAACAAGACATAGAACATTTATTTTTTAAAAAGGCAAGGCATAAAGCACAATGTTTTTATATTACACAATTTATTGTTATTTTATTATTATTATTATCATTATTATTATTATTATTATTATTATTATTTTATTTTTATTATTATTCGAAAAGTAATGGACAACATGCAAAGTTCATACTATGTATAAATTTTCTTGCCTGGCAATCAGAAAGTCGCTCTAAACTTTTTCAGAAACGAAATATAAATTTCGTTCAGAATCTTTTTTTAGGTTCAATCATCTTCCAGCTAACATCGGAATCTCTCTATTTTCATTAACTGACGCCACCCCAATTGAGCCATAATGATCTTAAGTCATGAATTTTCACTATTTTAAGGAGAAACAAGGAAAGAACGCACGCGTTGATGGCATGTGCATATTTCAAAAGCGCGAACATCGCTCTCTCTCAGACCATCATTTCTCCATTGGAGCAAACTTCAGAATGGCCTGAAAAAACTGTCCAGAACAGGGATGTCCAAACTGTTTTTCAGAGAGGGCCAGATTTGGTGAGGTGAAAATATGTGGGGCCCCACCATTCAGTGTGATAGTATTGGAACCATTAACATTAAAAGCAAATGTTATTTTTACTACAAATGACACGCTTTTTACTTCACATAGAATTAAACAGAAATAAATCTAAACAGGTTTTTACCGAAAAATCATTCTTGCTTTTATATTTGAAGACTTTATAAAATGAAGAAAAAGTCTGACTGGTAAAATAAACAACAACAAAAAACACGACTTTCGGGAAGATTAACCCTATCTAGGTTCATTAAAAACACCAAAGGAGCTGCGGGCCGGTGAAAATTTGAACACGTAATTGGCCCCCGGCCTAGACACTATCAAGGCACAAGGACAATCACTCAATGTGCTTTGCGTTTCTGCAAAGGTCTGTTACGACATTAACGCATCCATTTGTGAGCATCGATGTACATCTCCACACCTCTTTCTCTGAATAAATCATTGATGACATGACGAGCCCCTCATTGCAGTAGATAGGGCTTTGAAACAGCACAGAGTATGACTTTCTAGCTCTGCAAGTTCCAGATTATGGGCCTCTGCAAGTTCCAGATTATGGGCCAGCGGAAATGATCATCCTGACCTTCGCTGTTTGCCGCATGCATTTGAAGTCAGTTTCTTTTTTCACGGAGACTGATACAAGATTGGTTCATCATATTACTTTTCGCTTTGCCTTTGAAATATGAAAAGATTGAAATATAATCGTCAATATCTGTCAGGCCAACTTCTTCTGTCTGTCCCATGTATACCTCCCTGGTTTGATAGCTCTATGTCAAGCTGCCCTTGCAAGCCTCGATGCTGGCGATGTGATTGACACACTGGAAGAATTAAATAAAATATTCTCTCTGATATCTTTGATCAAAGACTATGTAATCGTGATATGCTTGCTTTTAACTATCTGATCTTATCATACACCGTTTCATTTCAACATAAAAGTTGTTGTTGTTATTGTTATTGTTGTTGTTGTTATTGTTGTTGTTGTTGTTGTTGTCGTTGCTGCTGTTGTTGTTGTTGTTGTTGTTGTTGCAGCTGCTGTTGCTGTTGTTGTTGCTGTGATAGTGGTGGTGGAGATGGCAGTATCGTCGTCGTCGTCGTCGCCGCCGCGACCGTTCTCGTCATACGTTTGGTTGTCACTCCTAGCTGACTATTTTGAGGATTATTTCAATTCCTAGACTTTGGCCACTATCATTTTTTTTCCTCAATGAAATCTAAAATTCCAGAACAGACATTCCTGTCTCACTTTCAACAACTGAAATGGCTCTTTGATTTTAACTCAGACGAGACAATAAAGTTGAAAGCACAAGTCCTCTGACTGCCCAAGGGTTAAATATGCTACTGGCTAGATGGGATCTTTTTTTAAATTTTATTTTATTTTTAAAAATCGATTCCATTAGCTAATTCCTTATCAGTAGAGCTAACGCAATAGAATATTCCTCGCGGCATGAAAGCAGATGAAAAACACATTACGCTCGCCCTTGATATGGGAAAATGCTACAGCAAATCTAGACTTAAATCTGGGTAACGTCGCTGAGATATGAAATCACTCCATGGTACTCCGAACATAAAACTAAACAACTAGCGAACAAATAACTGTACACAGTTTATTGGAGTACATCTCCTTACCTTCACTGACAATAGAAAGGAAATATTTCATATCAAACTGTATGAACCATGATCTCCTATTACTAACTCTTTGAGCCCTGATCTGTTAATTTTCAGATCAGACATAATATTGTTTTTCAACCTTTTTTGATGTATTTGATTAGTTGCCGGTGAGTCGTCTTAAATTTAAGACATTTTTTGTAAAATAATGATAGTAATGACAGTGATCATGATAGTTTTGGCCTTATTACGTGGTCAAAAGGAGAGCACAATCTGTTTCCAAAATAAAAGACAACACAATCTTTGGTGATGTCACTCTTAGAGATAAAAATTAAAACGTTATATACGCCAAACGAATAAAAAAGACTGACAACATAAAAATCTTACATATATTCATTTAATTTGACCGTTGTAAATCAGAAGGTGTAACATTCTAATTGCTCCATAAATGTACTTTTTTCTTTCCTTTTTTAAACAAAATTGAAAACCTTCTCCTATACAATAAGCAAACCATTTAATTAGCATTTTCTTTCGTGTACAGCAATATCCCATTTACATTTTATATATTTTCTATATTGCTATGACGAAGAGCTAATTGAGCTTGAAATTTTGATCAACATCCAGTTCTTCATGTTGTTTTTCGGTTTGTTTGTTTTTTTCCAATGTATTTGAGTAGTTACCGGTTAGACGGTCGTCTTAGTTTTAAGACATTTTTTTATAAAATGATAATGATAGTGATAATGACAGTTCTGTTGTTGCTGTTGTTATTAATATTATTATAAGTTATATTGAACAAAGCGAAGCAATGTGCGCGAGGTTCACCACACGTAAATGCTTTCGCTCAAAGATGTTGTCTTTGAGATGTGGTTATGTAACCAGAGGTTTCAATTCTTTTCTTTGCAGATTATATTGAGGTGAAATGATCTGGTCTTATCGATGTCGTTTTGAGAATGTCATGAGTAATGAATTTTTCCAGGTTTCTTTGGGGCTGACTAATGGTATAAAAACATAGTGCAGCTGAAGATGACTGTCAAAATCTATTAGAAATAATAACAATAAATAAATAAATAAATAAATAAGAGAGAGAGAGAGAGAGAGAAAGACAGGTACAAAGAAAGATTTTCTTTTTTTAATCTCCATTTTTTTTCAATTGTTGTAAACCATATCCATCAGATCTGACACGCTTCATATTCCATTCCCACTATCTCCACAAACAATAGAGTTTTTTTTTAAATTAAAGATAAACATAGTTACTGTGGGGTTTCCCCAATGCCTTATGCCCTGTCACCCAGTGGTAAAAGATTGTATGTGCCAATTATTGACCCTTTTCCGTCACATAGCTGAGAGATTTGTACATTAAAGTTTTGTCGAAATTGTCTTTTCTGTACTGGGCTTGTACATGTAGTAACAGATTAATATTCCGTGGCTAATAAATGAATATTCAGCCCAGTCTTGAACTAAATATTAAAGATTTACTCTGCTAATAAATGCATGAAAGTTTGCACATAATTCTGAACTATAGGTGTAATTGGTAAAAATGCATAAAGCGCATTTTATTTCCGATCCTTGCCGTTTGATGAAGCCTTGGTGCAGTAGATATCAGATGCAACCTCAAAAGTTTTCAATGTTTATCCGTCTATAAATAATGGATTTGTGCTCCTTGTCTGTCAGTTCAAATCCCAGACATTGTGAGTTGAAAGTGGCGTGACAAAAAACAGTAATAGTGTCTGTGTATCAATGATATTTGGACAAAGCCATTCACTGATAAGGTCGTTTGTTTTGTTGCTTTCTTTTCTCAAAGGTCTAAAAATGCAGAATTGAGTGTAATAGCATGCAACAGCTACGATTTCAAAGCTGACGGAGAAGAAGTTAGATTGTTACGAAGTCCCTGTTTTTCCACGTATTATGAAGTAATACTTATTTCAGGTAAATCCTTTCATTGGCAGATGTGGAGAACTTGGTCAATCTGAAATGTATTATTGGATTCAGCCAAACCCTCCATATATGACATGCTTCCCAAATAATGCTTGTAATCTCTCAAAAGAACATTGCTCTTTACCAGTTTTTGTCACATCTGCACCTAATTAAAATGGCATGCATTCAATTTGTTGGTGGCAATGAATAGTACTTTTTAAAAATGCGCCCGATCTAAATTGGCACAATAGGGCGTCTTCCGTAACGAGTCAGATTTTTGGCTGCTATGTTCGCTTCAGTTCAGCGCTGTGATTACGCACAGGGTTTCGCTGGCTTTGAGGACGACAAGTTGATTCATCGCCCCTCTGAGGCTATCACTCACCCCCGTGAAAACCATTGCTTACAGCGCACTTGTTCCATCCTCGACCTGTCTTGTGGCCATGTAACACGAGAAAATAACGAGGCCAATGGCTCATCTTCAGAAGATCTCTTCGCTGAGTGCATCTCCACACGTCTATCCTCTATATCTGTTACCTACCCATCAACATTTCCTGCGGGAAATGTCGCATAATGTGATAATTATAGCAAATATTATTGTTATTATTCTATTAAATTCTTCAAAAGATACGATGGCCTTCTCACGTTTGTCCTTAAAACAAACAATCAAACGAAAAATATTCTACCTTGCATATGATAATGTTTAGAAATAGAACATAATCTTTTCTATAATAATTTTTATCTTTACACAAATAATGCAAAGTAATATTCTCAAACAGGACATAGCCACATTATTGTACAATAGAGACATGCCCCACTAAGGATGGCGATGAGTACAAGTCGCACATTATTATTATATGACGCTAACTACTGCATGTCGAACGTGAAACCGCCATCAAATCCAATCTGTTCCAAATTATAAATTTACAGCAGTATTATCATTATTACAGAAGAGATGGCCTAAGACAGGGCAGTCACTCTGACCGTCATATAGTGGTTCAAGTATCGTTGTACTGGACCTGAGATGGACTCGACAGAGACAGGGGGTGATGGAAAGAACCACGGATCTGCTTCTTCTACTCTGTTCAGATGGGAGGCGCGTTGATTATCTACAGGTGATCACAGGGCCTAAGGGGCTTCGTACAGCTTGGGACAATTCACTATTTTGCCATGTCTCGACGTTTCTGCCTCTGTTTTGCTTAGTGTTTAGAGTTCTGATGGTAAGCTTAAGTCAATGAATATTTTCGTTTATGATCTTTCTTCATATTTCTCACGATCATCCACGGAGTTCCATGAAGAGAAGACTGGACAATGAATATTCAAGTAGGCTCCTATTGAATGGAGATACGTGTAAGTCACTCTGATAAAGGATTCGCACGACAATGGCTGTAGATTATCGTGTAAATTCCAATACTAATCGACCCATCGTCTTGAAATTTTGTGCAAAAAAATGAGCATTATCAGTCATTATTTGATAACTGGTAAATTTTGTGTCGTAAAATTGTTTCTAAATTTGACAGCGTGAAAATGTAATAAACAAATCAAGAAGATTCCTGCATGTCTTGAAATTCTATTTAGAATAAATAAATAAATAAATATTCTTTTTTTTTAAAGGACAACAATAACAAAGTATTCAGTCTCAAATTGATTGAAGTCTGACTGATCTTCTCCCACTCCCAACCCCTCCCCCTTTGTTGTATTCACCTTGTGCACTTAGCGACTGCGTGGCATGCTGGCTGTGCACTTTTCATTTTTCGAGCGACACGTCACGTTTCATGCGCGAGGACATTTGAACAAGGTCAGTTCCCAGCGGGATTGAAATATCCTCGCCATGTTGGGAAAATTGCTTTATCTGGTCCGCAAGAGCAGGCAACCCTCGCGGGCCGAAAATGTGATTAACGTTCCTGGCAATTAAGGTCTAAGCTATAAGGTAGGGCTGTCGAAGTCTAAATGAACTAACTCTTGTCTGAGAATTAGTTTAGGAAGCCGAGTAAATCAAAATGTTGTTCGAGGGGAAATGGACTTGGAAACTGGGCCCACTACGAAATGGATACAAGTTTAGGAAATAATTATTATTAGACAAATTTAAAGTTCTTTTGCCAAGGCCTTCATGATATATCGGATGCCACGCATTTGGCTGAACGATTTTCTACACATGAACCAAAACAACACAAAACAAATTAATGGACAGGGGAAGGAAGAAATTGAGGATGTGGAGGATTATTAAAGAAAGGAGACGGGGCGGAGGGATGGAGAAGGAAGAGATCATTTGAGCAGGATCTCCTTCCGTCTGAGAAATGGAACGTTCTTCTCATAGTAAAGAATGCACTATTCATATGAGCCTAAGTGTCGTCAAAGTGAGGCTTCGCTTTCTTTTTCAACCGTAAATCCTAAAACTAATTATTCTGAACTTCATTTTCAACAGAATTGTGATGGTAAATAATTCAGCAAATGGAGTTACGGAAAATAGTTTCTGATGAATTTAGACTCAAGATATTGCAGACTTTGTTTCGTTTTTCCCAGGATCTGAGAGAGAGGGGTCTAAAGAGCGACAGAGAAATAACAATAAAAAATAAGGCCCGTCTAGACAAAATACTATTAGAATGGGGTTGCTGGGGAAGACAGGATTTCCTGGGCAGGCATTCATCGTCAAACGTACCCAGGATTTGGTAACATCCCTCTATCAGCGTACCGATCTGAAAAATTGAATTTGGCCGCTCCAGCAAGAAAAAAATCTGGCGACACTGCAAAGACGTGGCCAGATTAGGCGTGAGATAAGATCGCTAAGGTGGCCAGCGAATTTTCTGGACACGAGACAATCTGGTTTGGGCCTCTGACAAGCAACTGCTCGTAGCACTGGCGAGGGCTGTTAACTTCATAAGTGGCATCGGCCCAAAGGCGGATTAGTCGATCCAATCTCGAAGGTGGCGGACTAGAGACTAACTAAGTGTCTGACTGACTGACTGACCGACTGACTGACCATATGCCTGGACAATTTGCGTCAGAGAGACTGAATTAATTCGGGGGATAGAATACATCAATGCCAGACCTTTCTGACCTCTTACATGATTTGACAGAAACACCCCCCCCCCCCACACACACACAAACACACACACCACATCATGTACTGTTTCTCCATCTATTCCATTATAACTTTTTACAATAGAATTCACCAATATCCTGGGAAATTCCATCAACCCATGTCCTTGTACTTGCTTGGGCCGTATGTTTGCCTCACTTCTTGATTTGACGCTGTTACAGTGGATAGAACATTTATGACTAAAACTCTTCGCTCTGAGCCTATTAAACCTGGATGCCCTCCAAACAATAGTAGTCGTGAATAGTTTAATGATGTAGGAAAACGCCTGGCTTACTTCCCCGTCGGATTTTTCTCGAAATCTTGTGTTCTACTATATTACATTTTTTTTTTCAATTTAAGAATTATTGAACTTAGTGCAAAACGTCCTTCTCTATAGACTGGATTTTGTTTACTATGTGTGTTAAAAGAGAGATGGCAAACTCAGTCGCGCTTTTCTCGAAACAAAAATTTGTCAAAGTATGTTAGATTGTTATTCCCTCCCCTCAAACTTGAGGATTTGTCCAAGTCATTGTAGTCATTGCTATTCTGTATGTGTGCTCATTGCAATCATTGTATGTTATATTTACCTTGTGTCGCTGTGTATGTATCATAGAGGAGGGGGAAGAGGATGGTGGGGTGGGAGGGGAGAGAGAGAGAGAAAGAGAGAGAGAGAGAGGTTTGAATTTAAAAGAAAATGCAAGGTTTGGATAGGCCAGTATGTGCAAATCGACAAAAAGGTGGATGGGTGCGAGAAGGAAGGGGGGAAGAGTGACTGAAATGTGATTCAATGTGATTGAAAAATTACCCTGAGTGTGGTTGCATAATTATGTCGTAGAGAGGTGACGTGAGAGGGGTGGAGAGTGCTTCATTTAGGAAAAAAAACTGTTTTTGATAGATCATTGTGTGCAGATGTGCGATACAGAGAGAGAGAGAGAGAGGAGGGCAGGAGGACAACGGGACATGTGGACTGGTGAGAGGGTTGTAATATCCCCCCACCCGGCCACCCCCCCCCCTCCCTCGAAAAAAATTAGGTTAATTAATCATTGTCTGCATGAGAAACACGAGAGTGTTATGTGAGGAGGGGCGGGGATGAGAGGAAGGGGATGAGGGGGAGGAGTCAGCTGAAAGCACAAAATGAAAGCAAAAAATCCTGAGGGTTATAATTTTTCGAGTCATTATATCAAGATCAGTAAGAATGCATGAGACATACGTATGCTCTCAAACGTGAGCGTTAGTTTTGACAGAGTCTGCCACACAGATAATTGTTTATTTGTTTGTTTGTTGTTTGTTTGTTTGTTTTTGTTTTCTTTGTTCATTCGTTTGATCACGATAACTGCGAGTATAAAACAAAAGTCTTCCAGCTGATGAATATTTTTTTGAAACTAAATAATTTGGCGACTATTCAAATGTTCAATTGTCAGGGGTGTATGAATTCTATGATAGTTGCAGACAAAGTAGAGATCGAAAATATTCACGTCAATTTTCATCGGTCTGATTAAACCTCTCTTTACGCGTGTGTATCTCACGGTACTGTCTTATGTCATCCTGAACTGTGTGACCATCAAGTGAGGAAACAGTGACAGAAATAGGCACATATCCTTCAACTCTTGAAGGAAAAAGGAGGGAAAGCTTAAAGGTGGACGTGGCCCTGATCCGGTGGGACAAGGCGCGGGCGCGCAATGTCATTTGTCACCGTAATGAATGGTGCCACAGTGCGCTCTACAATGAAATACTTGTTACCGTCAAATTCCGCGGGCCACCACGATTTACACACCGCGTGCCGGCGTACCGGAATCTCGTATCGCCATCGTCAGGTCTTCTCTAACATATATGGTGCGAAAGTGCGTTATTTGTCCTTCGTTTCAATCATACAGATAGCACGGTTTATTCGGAATAAGCATACACGAGCGATATTATGGTTTCGCACGGAGATCAGCTATTATAGGTAGGCCACCTATGTTGCACTGAAAAGGAAAGCATTTTTATTATCGCGACGTTAAGGGAGGGGAGATCGGGAGCAATATCTACAGACGAAATTTCTCAGGACAGTTGAACTGAGCTGATTTTTCACAATAGCGTACACAGTAAGGAGCATCATAAAAACGGCCAAAGAGAGTCACAGACTCGAGAATATGTGTTTAAAAAATGTGTTGATTACGAAGTAAAACAGACAAGATGTAAAAACTAATCGATCCACAGAAGCAGTAATGAAAGAAGAAGCAGTATGCATATAACGAAAGATAAAGCTGTAGGGGAAAATACATAAAGGTGCTGTCTTTTATTGAGAACGATGTACTGAATGACACTTAGAACTTGAGCTGACAAAACAAAAGAGGTAATGAATTCCTATTCATTTCTATTCATTTTAGAGAACAGTGAAGCCGAGATGTAGTCTACGATAGAAAAAAGGATGGATGGATGGATGGATGGATGGATGGATGGATGGATGGATGGATGGATGGATAGATGGATGGATGGATGGA
>JBCEWB010084296.1:0-12713 GCA_039654565.1 Peronia peronii
AGATAGATAGATAGATAGATAGATAGATAGATAGATAGATAGATAGATAGATAGATAGATAGATAGATAGATAATATGTATGTGAGTGAATGCACGCTTGCTCGTGTATGTGTGTTATAGAAGCAGTGAGCGATATCCCGCACCTCATCCAGGCCAGGTCCCATTATTCCTTGGCGCTGGTGCCCGGGAACGAGTGCACGTGCAGAAGAACAATTAATTGGATCAATGGTCGGTTTCGCTTGGTGAGCGAACTTTGTGTCGGCAACAGGCTGCTGCGCCCAAGCAACTCGGAATGCCATGACTGTTTTACTGTAGCACCTTCAATAATAAAGATTTTGATTTATTGCATTTATTTCGTTCTATCGTGTGAGAATGATCGTGGTATTAAGCCAGATAACATCACTAAGGGTAATATTTAAGTAATGAACTGGCGGCCCCTAAACGCTCTTGAGACACGGGGTTTGATGCATAAAATGCATTTTGGTTTCGTGTTTCTTAACATCTCTATAATTAAGGACGGTGGAATTGTTAACACATCTCAAGATATTTTTTTAGAAGACTTATGTTACAAGAAAATGTCAAAGAGAGAGATATTTTCTGATTGATATGATGGCTAAGCAGCGTGAAAACGTTTTCATAACAGTAAGAAATTGAGACATAAAATATAATTTACCAAGTGACTGAAAAAAAATGGCAGGTCTTTTATTTCATCTGAGTTTCTATAATGGCTCACACGTCTTGTAGAAGGAGAATTTGGTTATTCTAAAATTATACAGGTCATACCAAAGCACAAATGTGAAAGCGTCTACAGTAGATCGTGGCTCTGATGGTTAAAATCCCAAAACATTCTGTGTCTGGAAAATTCACTGAAATCTGTCCTTGTGGATTGGCCTTTCTAGGACACAGAACTTATTTAAAACAAAAGTGCAGTTACACCATTCATAGAGGCTTCTGGTATGCTGATCTGACTCAACTATTGACCTGAAGAACGGAGAAAAGAAGACCGTCAACCCAAACTGTTCGCACTTGATAAGTATAAAAAAAGTATCATTCCACGTCCATGAGACAAGTAATCCTGATCCTCTGCGATCCACACTGTGACAGGACACATCTTTCTGAAGACCTGGCCTGTTCTGGTGCACAAATGTTACGGGATATGAAAAACCAAACCAAACCATCTGAATATATAAACAAAAGCAAAACAAGCCGAAGACAAAGTTGCGTGATTCTGAAACATCAGTGCAGTGCCGAGATATGAAATATGAAATATCATGGATGAGCGTTAACAGGAACGCAAAGAATGAGAGAATGCATAGAAAAAAGAAAAAAATAGAAAGAACAAGACTGTGTCTGGAGAAGAGGGAACGTCAATGGATGGCCTAGTGACATCATTATGAAACAACGGCGCCGTGCTATTAAAATACTAAGACTGGGCATGACAGCGCTGGAGTGGCATGATATTTACCTACTCACGATCTATGTACTATGGCATTCTCTTCTGCAGGAACTCGTAAAAGAAAAGGATTATACGTCTTTCAGAATGTCAATAATATGAAGAATGGCTTAGAAGAGAAGGGGTAGTAAGGAAAGTAAAAAAAAAGCCCGAGGGTGTTGCCACGCCCCACTCCTATCCGGATTGCACTGAGAGGAGAGCAACATGTCAATGGCTTTCATAGAAATGTCATAGAGGTGAGTTAGCGTCACAGCCAAAATGCCAAAGGCGGCCCGAGCCTTGTTAAACATTCAAGATCTCATTCCCAGTCAGCAAACTCACAATAGGAATTGGCGGCCACTGATGAGCTTTAGTTGTTTGATTGAGTTTAGATTGCTTGGTTAATTTTAGGATGTTTGTTTTCTGGGTGTCCTTTCGATTGGGTTTCATGATCATGAACATAACAGCCCGGAGGTTTCAAACACAGATAATATATTTGTGAGGCTTAAGCTCATTATTCTGAAACTAGGTTCTCCCCGCCCTACCCCGTCCTTGGGCCGTCCAATACAAACATACACACAGACACACAGGGAGAAGCTCCCAGTCTCCCAACATCATCCCGATGTGGTAGCCTTGCATTATCGTATTGGCAATCTTGATCCTCCCAGATTTTCCTAGTCTTGTTGACTTGTCTGTCATACTCGTGCACTATCTGTCCTTAACGCCATAATAAATCCAACTGGCATCTTCGTTCCCTGTACCTCAATACGGTCTTCTACCATCCAACTTTCCTGTCTGTGATTCAATGTTCCTTTAAAAAAAACCTCCCTCTTCTACTCCCACCAGCCTGCCCAACAAAATGGATCGTTTGCGTGTCCAGTCGATAATGCCCCTTCACAATACGCTATCTCGCCCAATGATTCCTGGTCCTGCCCACAGTTAGCCAGTCGGAAGACCATGACCTAAATTTCAGGACTGTCTTCGCTGCTACTGTAGCTGTCTCGATTATGAATGGCATTCAGAAAGTTCACAGCTCTATCTCTTTATGAATGCCTTTGTTAGCATGAGCAAAAAAGTACAAAATGCAACCCATGAGGACTACCATGCCGTGACAAGATATCATACAAAGAAAATAAAGAGATTATCGATGTGTTCCACAGAAATGTAATTAGGCTAAGAGCCAGCCAGTTCGGGAAACGCACATTATGCGCACATGATATTCAGAGAGTTCATATGGGTTACCAGGCAACCTTAAATGATTGATATGATGTCTTGTCTAGTTTAATTATGTGTAACTAAAGCCTCCCTCAAAATTTACATTGTAAAAAAAATACATTATTGAAGCTGAAGTTGTTCTCATGAAATAACAAAAAACTACGTCATCCAGGATTGCAACTCTACTCAAACTTATGATTCAAAGGATACTAAGACTCAATTGTGTTAGTTAATTGTCTGTGATAAGCAGGCTTGGCAATGTAAAATGACAAGTGTCATATATCTATCGAACCGCTATATATGTGAATATATCTATTCATGAACCACTGAAGTCCAGTCTGTCACGGGAAAGCAATACGGAGGCCTTGGTATGTTATACAAGAGGTTATAAATCTGGGTCAGCAATCTCTCTATACATTGATAGTCTAAATCTCAAAGTGGAACTGTATTCCAATTTCTAATTTCATGTAGCTCGATAGAGCATTTTATCTCTAAATTGTGAAACATGGGTCCTGTATGCCTATAGAATGAATCAAGTAGGAAAAGATCTTACGTTTCCCGTTCCGGATGAGTCGTTGCTAAACAGTACACTTGAGTTACTCCTTATTAAATCGTAAATCACTATAGATGGGTACGAATGGCTTGCTGGGAAAAAAGTAAACTCAAATACAAATATTCATTATTTTTCTTCATGCTCTCACATTATTTTCTCTGTGTGTGTTTGTGTGTATGTGTGTGCTTACTAACAATATTGTTTCTCTTGTGGAATAAGGTAGTGTATTGCTGAATACATCAAAAATTAAATTGAAT
Source organism: Peronia peronii (assembly GCA_039654565.1). NCBI lineage: Eukaryota > Metazoa > Mollusca > Gastropoda > Systellommatophora > Onchidiidae > Peronia > Peronia peronii. The sequence goes on from JBCEWB010084296.1 coordinate 3,458, forward strand.
TAACAACCAAGAAAACCATTAACAAAATCTATGACATTCTAACAAAGTCTGCACCGTGAACTTTTCCGTGATGTCCTTGCCTAGAGCAATGTCTCTTCAATCTGTCAAAAATGTCACGCCAGAAGTTCAATACGTCAAACTTTCCTGGATATGATATTAATGATTCCACCACTGAACAGCTGTCGTTGCTCCGTCAGAACAAATTGTTCATCCCATCTCTAATAAGTTATTACAAAAACCACACTGACTCAGGCCCAAGATCCAGATGGGAATTTTCTCATTTCAGTAGAGGATCAAGGAACACGAAGCATGAAGGCAGCGACTGGGGTCCAGGGGGAGGAGGGGGAGTGGGGGATCACAGAGAAGAATTGAAAGGATCTGAGCTAGTGTGGAAGACTGGGGAAAAAATAAATATGTGTCCAATCCCAGACACATCCATTCTGCTCTCACAGCAATATGAGATCTTTTGGACTGTTGGACGGTCCATTCCGCTTGGAGAGACTTATTGCCATGAGCTCACCGTTGGATCGTATTGGAAGAGTAGGTGGAAAAACTCAGACACAAGGAAAATAAGCATAACGACAGTAGCTCAGGACGTTGTTGGTATCGTGATCATTCCAGTTTGGTGCCCTTCTTGCCTCATGGTGTTGCTACTGACGATTCTCTTTTTGAGACAAAAGAGCGTTTTATATATTCTACGCACAGAAGATTTTCAGTGACAGCAAAACGCAAAGTTTTATATACAAGGAAAAAGTGTGAATTAAAGAAATTTGTTCTTTAAGATTAAACTGAGCCTGAATATTTAAAATCACAATTATCTCGAAATATCTTGTATATAATATGTGGGATAATTTAAACGTTAGCAATGAGCTGAGAAGCACTCACCTAGCTGTAGAAGAGTATTAACCGACACGAGTAAATGGTGAGGTCGGAATAATCACCATTCATGTCACCCTATTTGGCAACTAAAAAAAAAACAAAAAAACTCGATATTTATTTTAACATCTCTACACAGAGCACAGATGAATGAATTTAAAGAACAGTACAAGTTTGTTGACCATTCTCAGAATATCGACATCAGATGGACAATGATAGTGCGTTAGAAAAGATACCGTCATAAAGGAATCGGCGTGGTATCGATTCAAGCCACACAGAGTCTCAGAGGTTTACGAGGCGGTGTCGATGCAGGGGCAGACAATCGATAAAGAGTATCGAGCGGCCAGCGGAGGGTGTCGATCTAATCATCAACTACCGGAAGTTCGGTGCACGCCCCTCGCGTGGAGATGTATGGGAGAATTCAGATATTGTGGCGTAGATCAAATGGATAGGAAAAAAAGAGCTCGGCTAACACACACATACTGGCTAATAGTTCCACACAGACATGGAATTCCCCTACATCCAGGGACACTGTTGCTGTTTACTGAACAGCTTGAGAGACCCAAGTTACTCGGTGGAGAAAAACAAGTAACGGAAAGAAAAAGAAAGACAAGAAGAGAGGAAGAGGAAGGCGGTAAGATGAAAATGGTGAAGAGAAGAAGCAGAAGAAGAAGAAGAAGAAGAAGCAAATAAAAGGAAAGAGAAGGCACAAAACAATAAAAGAAAAAGTAAATCACACAGGCATTACTTTTTAGCTCTCTGTCTTTCAGTTTTCTTTTCTCTAATCTTTATCTGCCCTCTACCCGTATTACTTCTTCCTCCCCCCCCCCCCCTCTTTTCTTCTATTTTCAGTCTCTGTCCCACACTTTATCTCCCTCCCCTCTCTCTCTCTCCATAGCTCTTTTACTTCTTCCCTTGCCTCTCCGTGTGTTTGTGTTGTCAATAAAATTGTCCATACCAACATCACCAACCGAACAGTCAACGTTTACAAACATAATGTAACAAAGGAAAAGAAAAAAGAAAGCAGTGCTGCCTACTGACATTTAACTAAACCACTGAAATATGGTAAAGCATAAAGGAAAATAATGGAATGATTGATGAAATCTATAACAATTACAATTTCAAAGGACTAAAGATATGATAAAAATACAAGTAAACTTTATTTATCCTCGAAATGAAATTCCTGTCGCAGTTGATGAGATAAAGCATGAAAGTAACATACAGACACACAGACACATTCAACTAGACTAAAACATCACGAATAGCATCTGAATATATCATAGAGTAGACTTCAGTAAAAAAAAAAAAAGTTCAGTTTAAAAAGGTATCTCTAATGGCAAAAAATGAATGTATGTAACGTTTTCTATTAGCTCTTAAGTAAGACAAACTATAAACTATTGTGGCAACAGCTTTGGTTTTTATTTCAGTTGAACAATAGGGATTTCGTTCACAATGTTGATATGATTATAATCACTTTATTTCTTCCACAACGGACATTTGCCCTGGAAAGCATTTTCAGTGTTAATGATTAATCTCCTATATAAAATAAAACAACAGCAATAAAGACCAAACTGTTTAACCACCCCATTCCCCTCTTACCACAAAAAAACCTCCCCCCCCCCACCCCCCCCCCCCAACACAGACATTGTAGCTGCTATTGCATACGAGACAGAAACAACAACAACAACAACAACAACAAAAACAAAGAGAAATTGCCCCGTGTAAAAAATGTAGAAGGTGCTTTCAGCAATTGCATAGAACAACTAAAATGGCATTTTTCAATCACTTCTATTGATTGCTAGCGTTTCCTATATAGAAAGCTAGGGCTGCATTATTTTATTTCACGTGATTAAGAGGGGGAAATCCTTCCTGCGTGTTTTATAGCTCTGGTCAGACGTTTAGATAACCATTAAATGGAATGGGGAAATTTGCTTAGTTTGTATCTTTTGATGTGCAGCAATGTATGAGTGTTTTTTTTTTTTTTTTAATTGACGTGATCGAAAGGTGAGAAAGAGAGGTGATAAAAACAACGGTTTTGGATAACAGAGGGGAAGGGGAGCAAAAGAAAAGTGGAGAGCGAAGGAGAAGAAGATATCTGTTACTGTTACTATTGTATCATTGGGCGAAAATAGCTCCATGTATTGTGTAGTAAAAGCAGGCAGGGAGAGATAATCGCTTCTGCATCTGGAAGAGGTAGTGGGAGATAATTACTACTGAGCTGTGTCTGAGAGCAGTTACTGCTGTTGAGGTCATTGTTTTAGTTTGTTCTTTTTTTTCTTCTACGTACTTCTCATGGCCTCATCACACTATTGTCGTCACCTGAGGATGGCAGCCGTCATTTTCATCAACATCAGTCCTTCCTCCCACTCCCTTCCTTGTGTTTGAACTAACTCTTGTAGAAGGAATCTTTTTTTTTTTTCCTCTCCGAGCTCGAAATTCATCCCTACCTTTGTTATATAAAACTGTCCCTTCGGCTCATCAGCTCTCTAAAATGTTCCATTACGTACTTGGAAAGATGGGCCAAGGTGTGTTTTTTTTCCTGACATGCGATTGGATTAGCAGGGATTTAATGACAGCTATTGCGAAACCTACATTACGATTTATGCCCCCGCCTGCTTGATGGCTCGGAGATGGCGTCGATAAAACACATGGGAAAAACCACGGTATATAGGTAACACCGGGATGCAATCAGGGGTTTACATTGTAACTTTATGCACATTTTCCCTGCGCTCGACCCCGGCACCCTTTAGAAAAGTTAATTTACTGAGGAAGTTAACACATTATCTGAGTGGTTGGAAAGGGGTGGGTAAGGATGGGTAGGAAGGGTGGGGGAGGAGGAGGAAGATGATTGCTGTTACAATGAATAAAAGAGAAGATAATTTAAAATTTGTAGATATGATCCCATCAGTATGAAAGACTCGTGCTTTAGGAGCAACGACAAAAATACGTAGTTCAGTAAAGCAGTGAGAAGAAACCAGCCGTCTGTCACCAAAACCATACATCTGGTCTAAGAAAAAAGCATTGTGAAATGATGTTTCTAGCTTTCAGCAGGGGATGGTGGTAACGGTCTAATCATAGCAAATAGCAACGATGAATATACTGGGATTCTGGCAATGGAAGGATTGACCATTACTGAACATAAAGTCAGAGAAGAAATGGTGCAACATTGCGGCCAAACTGATCCTTTGTTTCCAAGAAGACAGGTGGCGTTCAGAGCAAAGAAGTAGTCACGTCATAGCTTTGACCTTCAAAGGCTCACTATTACGACATGCAATGCATCCCATGCAAAGAATGGATTAACATTGAATTACATCTTGATCAGTTTGAGCGATTTTATCTTTAATATGAAAAACAAAAAGAAAATTATCAGGTTCTATATTAGAGAGTCATGCTTCATCATAATTAAGCTCTTTCCTATGCCAAAGGAGCTCAAGACCGTTTTGTAATTCCTGGGTGTAAAACGGTAACTACAATTAAGTTTGATCATAAGAATTCTGCGAATCTTTTTTACTCTCTTTGTCATCCTATTAATAAGGTCTTGTTTGTTCCTACTGTTCAACATTATCTGTGGACCTCAGCACATTTGTTCTTCTCTGTTCTTTCTTTCTTTTTTTTTTCCTCGTCTCCGAAAAGAAAAAAAAAATAAAGGAAACTCCAACTCCACTTCACACATGGACAGATATAGATCTGCACATAGAAAACATATACATAAGAATTAGATCTAACATCATTATTTGTTCTGGTGTTAGGTTTTCATTTTTGTTTGTTTGTTATGCAGTAGGCCATGAACTAACGCTATTTCGCCTCTCTAGAAAAAGGAAATGGTTAAAAAGCCGCTCGTTTATTTGCAGAGAGATGCATTGCTGTTAAATTTCATTTGTTCCTCACAGCGACCCATTCCATTGCCCGTGCAGGTCACGGACCAGCGATTGTGTTGAGCATTGACAGTTAACACAACCACAATTTGCATAAAACAATTAATTGTCTTTGGCCTGGGCGGAATGGAAAGCACAGGAATGCGACATGTTTGAAATGCAAACTTGAAAATAGACGAAACAAAACAACCGGAGATAATGTAATAGAATTTATGTAGCAACTGCAGACTTGCTGCCTGGCTTTGATAAGTCCTTGACAAAGCCCCAAAACGACTCATTTTTGTATGGAAAGTTTATACAAATCTGTAAAGAATCCGATCAACCCACGGCACGACTGAAGTTACGAATAACGTAGATAACAACGATAACAGTAACAAACACGTAAACACTTTCGTGTACTCGTTTATTTTATCTCAGTAAGTTGTTATCTTTTCTTGCATTTCCCCTCTTGGTAGAGATTTTTCTGGCCTAGTCATAACTCAGGAAGTTAATTGGGGGTTAAAATGTAAAAATGAAGGAGCTTGTTATTGGACTTATGGACTTTTTGTTGTTATTATTTAATTGCTTGTCACGTTGATGGCATTAACGCAAAACGAGTTGCGGTATGAAATTATGCACATAATGTTACTGGCAAATTCACACACACACACACATACATACGTTCACTCACTCCCACACAAACACACACGCACATATATTCACTCACTCCCACACATACACACATACACAGCTCATATTCTATTTGCAAGCCTTGGCATTTTAAAACAAAAGCTACGAGCTATCTACAATATCCTGCCTATATTTATAAGATTTTTTTTTTTATAATTGTGCGTGGAAAAGGCTTTACAGACAAAAACTGTACGTTTCTGTGAGAACGAAACTGGCTTAAAATGCCAGTTTATGCGTGTCTGTGGCATTTCCTGCTCTCTCGTCATGCACGATTGAGAAACCGTCACATTTCAATAAAGACCGCAAGCTTTTATCGCTCTGTTTCCTGCGTGCCATTTTTGAAATGCGTAGTTCTGCAATGAATAAACAAATAAATAAGTTTTTGAAAAAAAAAACAAAAAAAACCGTTTTCCCATACGTTTAATAATTTTATGACACCACTTGACAATTTTTTTCTGGTTTGTCGGGAGTGGCTAGTAAGTGTGGCTGACATTTTCCCCGTGGCTTTAGGGGTTATTCAGTCAAGAATGCTTTTTTTTGTTTGTTTGTTTTTTCCTTCTTGCTCTCAAGATTTTGCTGTTCTGTATTCCCTGGCAGTATTCCGTGGTGTAGTTTTATTTTGTTTTGTTTTATTTTATTTTTTTATTTACTTTGACAAGTTATGTCTTAAGAAATTCTTATTAACAAGCAAGTTCCATGCTACAGAACTTAACTTTGCTGCCTGTCTGTCACTTACATTGTTTCTCGTAAAAGAGACTAAAAAAAAAGCTTACATTAAAATGTAATAATAAACACATGGCAACGATAAACATGATGTCATAGCAGAAATTGTCCTTGCTTAATAAACAGATTATAATAATGTATTGTAATATGAAACTTCATGATTGTGCTTTGTTTCTTCACAGAAATGAAAGCCACCTGAAAGTCATAAATATATAATATATCATAGCTGGAATAAAACTTTGGACTATAGAACTGACTTTGGCTTTCTTTGTATCGACGCATGCCTTTCAGTTTGCTTTTACTACTGATTTTGATTGTTGTTACTGCTTGTAATAATGATTATTTGAATGGAAAGGACAAGACCTTCACCTTTGCGACAATCACTGTGATGGGCTGTGTTCCTCAAAACAAATAAATAAATAAATTGATAAATAAATAGATAAACAGCTAACTAACTAAATAAATGAATGTAAAAAAAAAAAAGCAGTAGCTTTATGCGAAATTTATAAGTGAAGTCACACAAAAAAATTTGGAATTTCGTAATCCACGCGGTTGTTTTTTGTTCCGTCCCCTGCTCACGTGAGTTGAGTTGCTTAGACAGTGTGCAACTAACAGTGGTTCAAAGAAAAAAGTGTGTAGCATTTCTTTGAGATGAGATCTGGAGCCAGCCATAATACAGTGAAAGCAGTAACATAACGAAATACAAACTATGAAAGTTTTGAGTTTAATATATATGTAGCTTTTTGGAACCTACGAGTATAATTATCTCTCATTTAAATGTTATCTCTGTCCAAATAATTAAAAGAAATCTAAAAAGAAATTTTTTGATTTTTTCTTTTCTTTTTTTTTTTTTTTTTTGAAATCATGCTGCACCTACTCTTTGACAGACTTTGAACTGTCCATTTAAAAAGAAAATGCTTTTATCAGAGAAGGCTAGACGTCAGTTTTCCTTACCCAAGAAGCCAGGGGATTGATGGACCACTGAAAACAAGCAGGTTCTAATCTTTCCCATTCTTCCCGGTTCGATTCGAACTTGCGACAAGTTCAGCCAGAAGAATAAACCTAACCTTCCAACCATTGCGCCCTTTGTAAAAACACAATTGATGCATGCACATCGATGACTATATCTGTAATGGCTTTAAAGTTTCGGGAGCAATAATTGGAAGAGAGAATAATTTACGACTGTCAGGAACAATTCTGGTTGTTCACACTTCCCGCTCTTGCTGCTTGTTTCTCGCTTGTGCCCACATTTGAAAAAATGAGCTAAACCAATGCACATTTGGACCATCTCATTTTATGATCCTAGTTTATTATAGCAATATGACCAATCTTTTCTTTGTGTCCTGTAGAGTTTGTGTTTTTCCAGTTAGGCAGGAAAAAAAATGATCATCGGAAAACGATAAAGTCAAAGCCGAATCAAAGGGAAAATAAATTGGTCATCTCGCTGTTTTTTGTTCCTGTCTAAAGTACAATTTATACACAACTGTTAAAATTGAAAAAAATATTAGAGCTTAACTCACCTTATTTTTACATTGTGTAGTGACTGAAGATTTGGGTCAAGTATAATAGTCTTCAGAACGTCTTTTCTCACTCATAAGATTACTTTATGAACCCATTTGGTCGTGAGTAGTTTGAATAGATGTTCTGTTTTACTGAGTATTATTTTCATATCAAACCGTCACAAATTTAACCCAATATGAGCCAGGACTATGACTCAAATCTCTACTGTCTCCTCTCTATGAAAGCCAGTGACCCAATTTCGACTATTTTTTCTACTATATTTTCTTCTTGCATGCTGAATTGCAGAATTTTTGTTACGATCTGTCTTGCCATTGAGTTGAATGCTCATAATCAGTTGATTTCATAGCTTTACCCAGAACCCATAAGTTCCACTTGTTAGCTACATGCCATTAAACAGAGTCAATTTTTTTTTCACAGATTTCTGCATATACACTGCATATACAGAAGAACACTAGAATTTGCAATTATCATTTCTGCAGGAAAAGGGCTCAGTTGTTTCTCCAAATGTCAAAGCTTCGCTTTCAGTAGTTTCGATCTTTAGACTATTGGTAGTTTCCACCAATTATAACATACTATAGTGACTGCAAGAACAATCCTAGCATTTAAATCTCGTTTAAATTCAAACGCCGTGCAGTTGCATTCCTATACAGATAAGAAGAAAGGGAATTGCATGAAAACGGGGTCAAGGTGAAATAGGGAACTGGTTGATGACAAATCTGAGCGAGTTCTGACCTCATCCCTGTGGTCCTCACAACATGGGAGAGAGTTCCATTCTCTCGAGGGGATAGCAAACAGCAGAGAAATTATAGTGGTGAGGGAATTGAGAAGGGGAAATGGGGGAGGGAGAGGCAGTGTCCCAGAGGGGGACTGAGAAAGGGAGTGGGTGAGTGGAGCTTTGTATGAGCCATCTGGGCAAGGAGTGAGCTCACGCCTCCCGCCTCGCATCACCGTCGCTTGATATAGTTATATTTACATGTTGTAGAGTGGCGCAGATCGACAAGTGCCACTGTGTCGTACGGATGAGGGAGCAGCCAGAGGAGCGTCCATGCTCTTTTTCATGACAGTTATTTCTCCATCCATTCAATACAACTTCATCCTCTGTAAAAACTGCTTACTTCTAATCACTATATTTATGTTGAAAAAGAAATCACAAAAATGTATCTCTTTTTTGGGGTTAAACAGAAGTTTTCACGGAAAAGGTGTTTCGTAAAAGTAAGTTAGTCTGTATTCTGGAAAAAAAATCAACAACAGGAGACCCTGGGGGATAGGGGCGATGAGAGAGAGGGAGAGAGAGAGAGGCAGAAAGGAAAAGGGAGAGGGAGAGGGAGAGAAATATGTCACGCAAATTAAGGATGGATTTTTTTGTTCGATGGGGGAAGGGGAAGGGTATGTAGTTAGGGAACAGTAAGGGAAAATTATAGTCTGTTCTGACTTTAGAAATACAACAGGAGATCCATGGAGGGGGAATGGGGGGGGGGGGGGGGGAGGTTGCTAAAAGAAAAGGGGCGGTGAGAGAAAAAGAGAGAAAATGAGAAAAAAGAAACAAAGAGGGAGAGAGAGAGAGAGAGAGAGAGAGAACTCTCCCCTCCCTC
>JBCEWB010084329.1:0-12712 GCA_039654565.1 Peronia peronii
TCATATATTTTTTCATGCATGCATTCAAATATGGCCTGGCACAAACGTGGAAACCCCCCTGGCATGGAAAGAGTTAAATTATTTTTTTCACCCCCAAAAAGAAATGCACACACATTTCAACAAGCCTCTATGAGAAAACATGCAAAAACAGCGGGAAACAAAGAATGAAGCATAATTGACAGGATAATGAGCTTTCATTTGATAGCAAACTCGCACCTGTTCCTATGAGAGAGTGGCTATTAATTTGACATCAAAGTGCATCAAAATAAAAGCAATTCCAAGTTGTGCATGCAAAGGGAATTCCCGATGCCCTGAGGGCCTGGTCACCTGTCAGCCGCGCAATTTATTGCCGTGCCGGGTCAGTAACTACGTGCTCCACTTTGTAGAGGTTTGGAACTGCCGTGCTAGATCATGTTCTCTTTCTGTTCGTATATCTACTCATTGTAGATTGTCAAGTGATGACCATCTAGTTCTACAGTTAACAAATGGCAAACGACCGCTGGACTCAATGCTGAATCTAGATCTTTAAGCATGCGATTCGAGATCTCAACACTGCCTGTTGTCCATTCGTATCTTCATTTCAGGCATGCGCACAAGACACTCATAGATCTACTTTCGTTTTCGCTTTTGAAACATCGGCAGCCAGCAAGACGTTTCTGACCATCAAAAGGTTCATTTTTTCTGCTGAAGCCCAAAGCCAGAAATTTCCTGACTAATAGCTTGATTTAATTCCCCGCGATTTTTCACCAGAATTACGACTAAAACTGGTGCCGCCGAATCACACCGGACCTGCAGGCCTAGACTAGGCTAGATCTGCAGTGAATGAAACAAAAAAAATCCGGGCACGTGATTGGAAATGAACTTACTTCCAATCACTTATGGTACATGTAAAATACAGAGCGGCTATCGGGCGCGTTTAGAAAGCGGAAAAGTAAAAAAAAAAGAACCCTGTTCTAACAATCAGTCACTGAACAAAATTGACCACCTGTGCAAAAATATAAGGACTTTTCAAGGACTTTGGCAAAATTTTCCAAATTTAAGGGCTTTTCAAGGCCTTGATTTTTTTTTTCTCAAAATTCAAGCACTTTCAATGACTTTTAAAGACTGTATGAACCCTGTACTGAACAAACCAATAAATGATCCAAAAAAAAAAAAAAAAATATCCAAAAGATCATTACAACCAGCATCAGACAAAGACCAAGAAGCAAGTTTGCTTCAAAAGCAGTGGATCAAAAATACTAATAACTATTATTGTTAACATAATTAAAAACCACATCAGAATTACTTTACATGAAATTGTAACAATTTCCCACAAAAAAAAGACATGAAAATCAACACAATTTACCATATCTCTGTTCTCATCATGCTCATCCTTCACAATGAATATCATATCAAATCTAGACAAGATAGTGGGCATGAAGTCGATATTCTCTCCGCCCTTTGTATCGTCCCAGCGGCCAAAGACAGAGTTAGCAGCAGCAAGGACTGAGCAGCGCGAGTTGAGGGTGGTTGTGATGCCAGCCTGAAAATGAAAGACAAGCATGTGAAGTTCTACAATATAAACATTGCCATGGCAGTGGTTTCATGCAACTGTTATTTCAAATGCTTTCGTATTCTTCAAGAATGTTCCTCAATTGTAATTTTAATATCAGAGACAAGAGGCTGGTGGGGTTATAAATGAGAGCCAGCCAGCCCCCCCCCCCCCCCCTCCCAGTATCAATACAAGGAAGGCCTTTTTTATCAATCAGTCTTTATAAGCAAAACAATTTTCTCATCCTAGAAATATTTAGTAATTTTGTTTTGACCACTAATACATTACCTTGGCAATAGAAATGGTCTGTTGTTCCATAGCCTCATGAATGGCCACACGATCATCCTCTCTCATTTTATCAAATTCATCAATGCAGACCACTCCACCATCAGCCAGTACCATTGCACCACCTTCCATCACAAAGCCACGCTACAGAACAGATGAAAAATTTGTTAAAATATTATCAGCGTTTGTTGTACTCTCTGAGTATCTACATTAAATGAATCCCTAATGCTGTTTTTCACTATCAGAATCAAACAAAAAATCAAATTGCAAACAAAGCTATGCTTACTAAAATTTCCCTCACAATCAGAACAATTCTGAGATAAGATCTCACTTCTCTTTACCATCTACAAAATTGTCCTTGAAATGTAAAAAATATATATATATATACACAGTCACAAATGAGTCTACTGAAAAACTTACCGAAGATGGATCTCGCATCACGGATGCTGTTAAACCTGCAGCACTGCTGCCTTTGCCTGATGTATAAACCTACAAATAATGAAACATTGAACTATGAACAAGAAATTGAAATAATATTATACTCTGACAGAAACAAATACTTCAAAAATATCAATGCATGTTTTAATAAAATTAATATTTTCAACCACATTATTTCCACTTGATTTAGGTCCACAATATCAAGTGATATAATTCCTTTTTCTGATTTTTTTTCTTCAAAATAATCAGGAATGCCAAACTGTTTTCAGTGAAAAAGTTGGAAAATTTCATGTTTGGTCGGTGCAGCTCAGTCTTGCAATATTAAAACCCAAGAACTCAGGCCACTAGTGCCACTAGGATAAGTGTTATATGCGGTGCATCATCATCATCAGTTTCTCAAATGGGGATGATGGGGATGTTATGTGACCATTGTGTCTAAACCTTCTTGCCAGTTTCCCTCTCGTATTCACTGGCACTGTTCCTCATTAACACATATCTGTTCTTCAACTTTTCCGTTGTCTCTGCCGACAGACGTGGACCACATCTGCTGGGAAAGTGAGAGATAAATTGTCAGGTTTAACAAACTGAGCCCTATGGACTTCATGTTCTAAGATTTTGATCTATTGAACAATAAGCCTTGCCCAGATTTGTCCTCATGATGGGCATGTATGCGGTCGATCAGCCAAAAGTAAAAAAAAAATTGGTGAAGATCAGAAAGTGGATTCCTGACCCATGTTGGCATTTTGATATCCATGAATAGTGCACTTTCCACGAACAACTCTTTACTAAGCTCAGTTTGCAGAGTGATGCACAGCATTTTGTGTGAGATTAACCAAATTTTTTATATTCCTGCTTGTATGCCATAACTGACCAATAAATTCAATGAACATATTTACTTACTCCAATAGGTGAGCATCTCTCAACAAATTTCAGAAGCTGCGATTTTGCAGTTCCAGGATCACCAAGCATAAGAATATTAATGTCTCCTCTTCTAGTCAAACCATCAGGCAACCTTATCAGACAATAGAATACATTATAAATTAGGATATAAAAAGAGAGCAGAAAGAGGGAGAGAAAGAACTACAGAAAAATGGGCAAACTGCCGGTTTCTCTGGAAAATTCTAATAGAAGATTGCAATGTCAGTTTTTAAAGTTCAACAGTTTGACTGTGTTCTTAAATCAACATTTCATTGGGACAATACAAAAACACTCTTCCTCAATGCAACAATTATAGATTTTTGTTACTCAGACAAATGAGCTGGGCATCAAAGGGGGATTTCATAGAGAAAATAGGATTTTACAAACGATAGGACCATAACAATTCACTTTAAACATGAATAGCCCAGCATGGTAGAGCCATGGCTGAATGATGTTTTCATCAAAGTAAAGCAAACATATTTGTTTCTACTGATATCGATCACTAATCATTCACATTTCCACTTTGTTTCACCCAGTTGCCCAGCATATATACATCTATACATAAAGAAGGAGAAATACCTCTTCCGAGCACCACCAAACAGCAGACAGGCAATGGCTTTCTTCATATCCAGACTTCCAAAGATGGATGGAGCTATGCTCTTGGCAATGGTGTCATAAATGTTGGGCGAGGCCGCCAACCTGCGGAAATCTTCTTCTTCTGTTGAAGTCAGTGGATTGCTCGCAGATCTGCCCGACCCATCTGTGTCAACTTTTACACCGACAATCCGGAAATATGGTTGCCTTATGCCTACATTAACTTTATCTCTAGCATTTCTCTGCAAACATGAATTGAAAAGAATAATTAATAATAAATCAACATATTCATGTAATGAACTGAAAATATAACATAGCGATATAAATGATCAAACTGTAAAAGGCCAAACAGTAAATTAAGTTGTCTTCACAGATGAAATGGTCACTTCATCATTAAAACTAGAGACGTATAAGCCATTCTTTAAGGTTGAGCATATGATTTTAAGATTGAGCATATGATTGTCACACTTAAGGCAATTTTTTAGCAGCCTTAAAATAGATTTGTAAACACACTAAATTAATACTTAAGATGCTGAGTCTATCGTAAAAGGAAAAGATGTGTAATTTGTGATGTTTGTAGATGTCCTAGAGCTGTAGATGCCCCACAGTTCCTAGATGTAACGATGACATTAAAAAAGAGAAAATTTCTCATGATTTTAGGAAATGGGATTAAATTGAGATAATAGTAAACATAATTTAGTAAGAACTAGACTATGTCATCAAATGTATTTTGTGGCACCAGCTTATTTAGGATCATACTAAAAATGCTTCATTTTTGTCATTGTTACACCTATGAAAGGTACATTTTGTAAGTTTATGTTAATGTGTATTTTTGTCAGAATGATTCGAAATTACTTCTGAACATTGCATCAATGTTGCAAAGTAATTTAAAGGCTGAAAATGAGATGAGAGCAAAAGGAAATCCCAAAGCCATTAATTATTTTTAATTTCTCAGATGTAGCCATGGCCAAAAAAAAAAAAAATATCAAAGGAATATTATTCCTAAAACCAATACTGACTAATATTGCCCGCAACGTGATCTCACCTTCGATGGCTTTACTGTTTTCTTGATAGAATAAATTCCCATGATTGTTACTCTGTTTCCGGGAACAACTCGGTCACATAAGTATCTGAGAATGTTACAAAATAGCTGTGACAATGGCTTGATTGAGTTGAGGAAAAACAAACTAACAAATAAAAATGAAAACAAAACAAAAAAAAAGACCAAACTGCTTACTTATATTTAAGAAAACTGAATGACCCAGACCAAATAAGCTTTGTCTTTGGACAGCACATGTTAGTTGTGACTACAATGACTTTATTTCATATCATCTTTGCAAGGAAGAACAAACAACTTTCACTCCATCTCCAACTTTTAATTTGCAACAAATCTCAGCAGTTACCTGTCACAGTACAGCTGAAGATGTCTTGGCATTTCACCATTGGGAACATCTTCAGGTGCTTCCTGCAGCTTCAGTGTTTGAAAGTCGACACAGCGGCATTTATCAGGAATGATGAAGAATGGATCCACAGGACACTTAGGCCTTCCTGCTTGCTCTCTGAAATATGATTATGAGCAATACAAGGAAAAACCACAAGACACATTCAGAGCCCTTCCAAAAATCAATTTGTCCAAAAAATCTATCTAGAATTAAAATGAGTGATTTATATCAAAAGCATGAAATCTGGGTATATCTGCATTGTATGGACAAGAGGAAAACAGCCCAAAAAATTCCACATTCCTCACCTCTCTAGGCTAGCCCCTAAATGATGGGGGTTTTTTATCTTAATTCGCACCTCCAGTCAGACCAGGAAATATTGATAGTGGCGATGATCATGCTTATTATGAACGATAAGGTTATGGTAGGAGAATTCAATTGCTGCACAGATATCAGAGAGCATTAAACACACATATTCATGAGTAACAGCTTATGAGTAAAATCTCACTTTAGAAGAGTAAGTGTTTCTGTTTAAAAACCCTGTGTTAATCTTTAAAAAAAAAAAAAGAAAGAAAAAGAAATTCCTCTCACATGAGACATAAACATAAAGCACATGTAACATGCATTCACACTCACATGGACTTGAATGTCATGAACAATACCAGAACAAGAAAGATTCAACAAAAACTATTACTGCAATCTGACAACATATCACTGGTGGAAAAAACAATTTTCTGTAAATGCTTTCAATCAGCTATTACATATAACACCCATATCTTATGCTTTTATTTTTAACAAACATTGAAACCCAAGCTTACGTGTTACATTTCCGAGGCAGAGCATATCCCTCTAGTCCTGGCTTGACCTGAATGTTGTTGATAACATTCGCACAGCTGCGACACTGGATGGCTAGACGGGTGGCCTTTGACCTGATACCTGAGGCAGCGATGACAATGCCTGGGATTTTCACCAAACGAGACATCTGATCAGACTGAAAAGAAGAAGAAACCCTGCTCGAAACTGCAATACTTAAATTTTATTGTGGCATATACTGCTGGATTTTATTTCAGGTGGCAGACAAAATTTCAACCATTCGCATGACCATTGTGAGGCTTAGACATTATGTTTGTTAGTGTTAGCATGGGTCACAATCCTTACATTAAGAAAAGAATATATTTGAGGGGCATTCTCAAAAGTTCTCCATCTAAATGGGGACAATGGTAGTGAAATTTCAAAAAGGCTTAAGACAGAAAAATGCACCACACACTGAAACTTTATCAGCTAATGAAGGCTGCAAAACAAACAATAAAGCTCAAGGAGGTGTGCTTTTTTGTTAAAATACCTTCAAAGTCAATGACAGCAAATGTCTTACGGAGATAACTTTTCCATCATAAAATGCTTAGAATAAGGTGAAATTTATCATAAACTCACCATGATAATATCTGAAACATCAGCTAAGGACTGAACAAAGATGGATTCTACAAAAACTTTGACATTACAGATTTATGTTAGTTCATATGCTCGTGATAAATATTTTGTTGCAGAGTTATCTCCATAATAATTGAAAAATCAACATTTTATTTAATTACACCCAAAACCACTTATACTTTCAAAAATTACCATTCAGTTTTTAAACTACATAATGTAATCATTTCTAGGTGAAGACACGAGAGCACTAGCATCATTAGAGTCATTTAACAAAAAAAGAATGAATAAAATGGATTACCTAGAGTGATCTTAGAGATAACCTTTACCTCAAATCATTAACACCAAATTACAGGAACAAAGTAAAATAAAAGAATAAACGTCACTCATTGAATTTGAATCACACTGTAAGTTTATTGGAATATAAAAAGAAAAAAAACGCGTTATTTATGATATTGCAGAAGCACTTATTCACAATAAAATCTTACCGAGATAACACTGATGATGAAAATCATTGCTAAAAATACTCTACTTTTTTACAAGGTCTATGTTTAAATCTACACGAATTGCCTGCTTTGTTACATGGGAAAGAAAGCGTGAAAGAAAATGAATAAAGGGCGTAAGATTGATGAAATGTTTTATGGAGATAACTTTTAACACGAAATCTCATGGAGATAACTCATTGGATTTTGTAAAAAATTTGATTAGAATATTATTCTCGCAGAATGATAAGCTATTAAATTCATAGGTAGAGAACATCCTAATCCAACTTATTGACCAGAATTCAAGGTGCACTTATATAAAGACACAAATTATCTCCGTCCACCACCAATGTCAGTTTTCTCACGATAAAATCGTGAAACTCCATAGAGAAAAAATCAAAAACCTTCTCAGTCTGAAGCTTAAGGTTAACTTTGTTCATGGAGACCTATTTCAGAACTCATTTTTCCATTTTGACACCTGTTACTCTCTTTATTAAGGGGGTAAGATTTCGTGTCCCCTTTTAGGGTGACAGAATTTCTTTTGTGGAGATAGAATCTTTCTTCTAATTTTTTATATCAGGCAAATTTTAACGAACTGTTGGTAGAATAAGCTTGTTTGATCATAAAATGACATCAACAAAATGGAATCAAACACAAATCACTTGAAATATTTTATTTTTAATCATTTTTATTTTAGACCTGTAACACTGGACAACTTTTGAGAATGCCTCATTTTCTATGCACAAAGCACCTACAAAACTGATTATCTATGAGGTGTAAGTACCTTGAGTTCACGAATTCCGCAGGCATTGGAAGCTGATGACAACATCACCTGAATGTCTTCCACGTCTTCTTCACCCTCTGGTCTGGGTCGAGTGATTTCATCAGCTACTTCTTTGGCTGCATCCTCAAACTGTTTTCAGATTTTAGTAATAATTGAGCAAAAGTGCAAAAAAGTTTCAATGTCAGGATAAGTTTTGGTAATTTGGTAGGTGGAAAATGATCTGCTTTCATCAAGTCATAAATTAATTTTTTTAGATTTGGATCACTTAAATTGTACTGTGGAAAAAAAAAATAAAGACTGAAATATTGGCATTTCTTCCAAAGCAGAGCTGCATATTTTCTTCATTGGGATGCGTTTTTCATTCCCCGATATAACACTGATCTTGGCTTGTTTGGTTAGCCATTGCATCAGCACACTAGGCTTTTTCAGGGTCATATCTTCATACTGGGTATGTAAGGCAGGCCCAGACACGGATTTCTTTGCTGAAAGTCCTTCTATCTTCAGTGCTTTCCCCTTACCTCCTCTACTTTAGTCGACCTAGATTAAGACCTGTATATCCCTTGAGGACAAGGGGCCAGGCTGATCATCATTACTACTCAACCTCGATGTCTCAGAGCCAGACTCTGGCTCACTCACATATTCTGACCCAGAATCAAATCATCATATTCGTCACCTTCAGCCTCCTCACCCAGCGAGGTATCCATACATGTATTTCGATAAAAAATCAGTGATGGCATTTCTCACATTTTGTGTGATTGTGGACGTCTGCTAGACAGTTGTTTACGTTCTGACTTCAACTGTATGTAGAGGCTGACTGAAATTGCAGCAGTAAAGAAACCACAAAAAAAAAAATAATAATAATAATAAAAAATAAAAAATTAAAAAATTAAATTAAAAATATCCAAATGCGTATTTTTCATTGCAAATTCGCCCATTGCTTGTGGCTATCTCTCCATACAGGATCATTGTAGAGGCAAGTTTATCATGATGTATATGGTACATCATATAGGGATCAGGGAACTGTGGTATTGGCGATTTCCATGCCGGTACTTAGTACGGCATGACAGTGCAGTGTACCCATTTTCATGACACACCATGCACATTATATTGGCAACAAAGGGGTTAACACAAGAAACTATAAGGGCACGATGCTGATAATCTCTATAATTGGTGTTCAGTACCACAAGCAAAATGCTTTACAATACTAACTGTCCAGAAATCATGTTTTTACTGGAGGATGAAAACACGGTTTGTTTTGGTCTTTTACTTCTCCATTTCAGGCCTACACTAATACAAAACTTAGCCTAAGGACTATAATATTGTGCAGCACGTGCTACTGTGCTTGCCAGTCTGGATTCTAGGTGTTTAGTCATACCGTCCAGGTGTCAGAACAACATAATGCAACCCTCGTAATGACCATGTACATGTACTTCCCTTAATCCCTCTCCTTACTATACCTTTTCTTCAGATATAGATCTAACAATACAGTCGAGTCCACTCAAACCGAACTCTGATAATACGAATTTCTGATAAATTGAATGAAAACGAAACAATAGATTTTTTTTCCTCTCTGCACCTATTAAATGCCTTTCGCATAAATCAAAGCCATCGCCGTGAGTTTCCTTTAAATCGAACCGGTCAGCGCCGCCACAAAGGTAAAAATCGGCTTCTGTCCTCTACACGTGGTTTCCGCCAAAGCGGATGCCTGTGGTTTGAAAACAAAGGAAACAGCGCTGCGGCTGGGGCGAGAGGGGTTAGACATTGTATTGTGCCTGCGCACAGTGTAAGAAGGCCATGTGTTGGGGGAGGGGGGGAAGATAAACAGCGCACCAGAGCTAGCACTGCCCAGCAATTGATCGATAATCAAGCATCCAGGGTAGAGTATTACTGCAGTATTACTAGGTACAGCGTACATGTACTACACGTTACATGTATTACGAAGTGTGTAGGCTACACTAGAATAGTATAATAGAGCGCTGTGCTGGTATTATTGTTATTGATGTTGGTTCTCGCACCGTGACGAGATTCTGCATCGTACTAGATCTAGATTTTTTTTTCACTTGCGGTTGACTCGCTTATAATATAGACACCCTCACAGACCGTGTAATGGCTTCCTTGAACTGTTTTCAGAGTTAAAACTTGATTAATAGCCCTTTTCAGGGTACAACTTACTCAATTGCCCTTTTTAGGACTAAAGCATTAACAGTTCGTTTCAGGGCTGAAACCTACTCATCAACAGTTCTTTTTAGGGCTAAAACTTTCTACCTCTACTTTTCTTTACACTACTTTTGCTTTCAACACAACCCTTATTAAAGGGCTAGCAATCCAATTATACGAAAGAGAATGAACTTAAGATAAACGCAAAATTCGGGAGCCATACCGCGATATCTGTATAAAGGGAAATAATCCTGTAATAAAATAAAATAGTGGCTCATTAGTCGAGAATTTTATAAGGGTGTCAATCTTATAGAACCCAGATCTATATTATGTCAACCACAAGTTTGATCGCAGGACAGAATGTTTCTATGAAGAAACATTCAAGAGCAGTAATGATGGCATAAAGTGAGAGCACAAGAGAGTTATCTGATATGTACGCTAATTGATACATAGGCTGCTTCTTTGGCTTTCCAGGGCTGCCAACTCCACGGATCGTAAATCAATAGATCTATCAGCAGCCTAGCCCATTTTCGATAGTCATCAGTTTGATCCAAACAAAACACTAATATAAAAGAATACTTCTGACAATTAAGCAGAGATGTCAAACTGTTTTGACCCAAAAGTCGGAAAATTTTGCCAGCCCCAACTCCTCCACATCCATCTGATACTGTCCAGTTAAGCTCAACAAAATCTAGGCCATTGTGTTAAGAGACGTTTATCCCAGAAACATGAAAGCCCGTGCCCTAAGCAATGTGGTGACACCATGATCCTGCTTTATGGACTTTATCTGTTATATAAATATCACTAGCACAAGCTATGGGTTAACTGCCATTAGAAACAGTCAGAGTCTGGAAGAATACAATACCCTACCAATGGCAGATGTTCTGAAGGCTGTTTCAACAATTTCTCTGCCAAAGTCTCATCATAACTGCCAACATCATCCAGGTCAATTTCAAGCCAGTACTGCTTCAGATTGTAATGCCTCTTTAACTGGTCACTGAGGAAAAAGAAGACTCAAATGATAGTCCTAGGCTATACTGGAATCTAAGATCCATCAGTCCAGAGATCTAGATCTTTGTTGCCTTTTAGAAAAAAAATTAGATCTACTCATCACTATTTTCTTGACTGTTCTGATTAAACGACAGAGTCTTTAGATTTAGGTAGGGGACATTCGGACACGGGTCCCAATATTTGGATTGGAATATAGGGACACATTTCTAGACATCTTTGAATGTGTCTCCATCTTTTCAACTTTCAAGTAGCATGGGAGACTGTTCTTTTCTCTCTCTCTTCTGTTTGTTTGTTTTTGTTTAACTGATATGGTGTCTTTCTCTCAGTATTCTATGGCTCAATAGCTTGGAAATGAATGCCTTCCTATATGGACTGGAGTGAGGGTGCATATTATTTCACAACCTACACCTACAAGTAGAACTCTACTTTGTCACTGCTATCTGCTTTTTGTAGACCTGTCTATGATATATGAAATATTTTTAAAGTAATTTTTTTTTTTTAACACTGAGAGGCCTATTGATGTTGAACTGATGTAGGCTCATGGGAGTAGCAGGAATGTGAAGCAGCCAGAAAATTTAATATTAACTAGTTAAAAACAGTTTGAGGCAATATTGTACATTTTACCCCCAAATTGTGAAGTAGTATTCAAAAATTTTAAAAACCCATTTGTTTTTCAAAACATCAATTTTCAATCATTTTCAAAGCTATAAATAATAATAATAATAATTTTTTTCTGAAAAAAAAATCCAATTCTCAACAACAGTGATCGTAAAAAAATGCGATACATACTTAACTTCATCTCATCATACTCCTAGTATCAAATAGAAATAATTCACAAAATGGGGGGGGGGGCGCACACACACACAAGAACGTACACATACAGACACACAGATTATTTTTTGTGTGTGATTGAAACACAAATAAGCTTAACTTACACACATGAAATCAAGTCAGAAATTTCATAATATGATGATCTGTAACAGCCTATGTGGAAGACAAAAAATAAAACTGAAGTCCACTTTTAGCATTATAACATACTGCTATTAACAAACAGTGAACAGTAGGACTAGGACCATCATGATACAATCCCAGGCAACACATCTGATCCATCATTGACAGTCACATCTCTCTTGGAGAGGAGCAAGAAGAAGAGTAGCTCTGATATTGTAGATCGTTCCCAAAGCTCCACGGCGACACACCACACACTAAGCACACAATTACAGTCAACTGAACATCGCCCACAACACACTCACATATACCCCGCATGCACTATCATGATTTGTTACACATATCCCCCTTTTAAGAATTTTGTGACATGAAACAAAATTCTAAATACTCAACGAATCATGGACATTCCATCAATGGCAAAAATCTTACATGTACAACATTTCTCACCTTTCAAGCTCAATCTCAACATGAAATTCAATTCAACAAGACCAAATAATCAAACAATGCCAACTCATGACACATGGTAAACCAAACGTAGTACTATAACCAGTAAATTAAGTAACTAAATACTTCAACCAACTGTGATGATACATGTCATCAATAACATCAAATACATCTATATGCATAATCCACACTTACATGGGCTAAATCCCTTCGGGTCAGAATCAACCTATACAACTCAGAAAGTCGGCACCAACAT
>JBCEWB010084340.1:0-28930 GCA_039654565.1 Peronia peronii
TATATATATATAAAATGGCAAAATATTATGCTGAGCGGATAGATTTTAGGAAATTAAAGTGATATAATGATGTGGCTGATGTTATCTGCTGCAGCCTACACGTCTTTGTATCCCATTTCACGTTCTGTCAAAGTCTATCTTTCGACAAATTACATAATTTATTTATGACGAGGCGTGCCAGCTTTATTTCTGTTACATAATATAGAAGAGAACCCATGGCCTCCGTGGGAATTTTAAAAAAAAATATACCCCTTGACTTAAAGTGTGTGGCAAGCGTGAGCACCTCTAAGCGACATTGTCATCCTTGTGTGAGGCAGTGGAGTGCGTACTTGAGAATTATCATCTCACAGTGTAGACATCTATGTTGTGATAACACACAATATCCCGATTCCTGTCTCATTCTCCTTCGGATTGGTGAACTCACTGTATTCATAAATTCTCAATTCAGATCGTTGTCTTTTGCTCCTAGGGCCGGTTTCTGCTGATTCCTAGGTCTTTCCCATCAATGTTTTTGTCTGATATAATGTCAGTGTTCCACTTTGTTGAATTTTATTTATCTCCCCTAGCAGCCCAATAAAACTTCGAATGTTTAGAGGGGCGATGTAGTTCAATATGGCTGCCGATTATGGAATCGAAAGTAGAGGTGTAAAGAAAAGAAACAGTAGATCTAGATCTAAATCTAGAACAAGATCTGATTATTGATGCTAATTCTTATCAAAGATTTTGGAACAGGATAATGACCCATAGTTGAAACATCCATTGAGGTAAGTGCCGATTTAGAGATGAAGTTTGCTTCTAGTCCATATTCTAGATTCTAAATCTAATCCAGACCTTCTACCCCGAGTATCGCACTACCCCGTACCTTCTCTCGTGGATCAAAGCTTCGACTCTAGATCTCTATCTGGTTCAAGCAGACGATTTTCAAGACGCCCACAGAAATGCCACAAGCTGAAACAGACATAACACAACCCCAATAAAACAATCAAACAAAAAAGTTAGTTATTTGAAACAATCAAACGGCAACAACAAATAATTATTTATTGACTGACAGTAATTAGGTAGTGAATAGTATACCTTAAAGATTTCCTGCCTAGTGATTAGAACAGCCCAGTCCTTATCTGTATTTTGGCCTTCACTACTTATTTTAAGTTTCTTTGTTGTTCGATGCCAACGTATGTGTTTATTATCTCATTTACCATTCACATTTAACCCATCCTTCACTACCTGCACCAACTATCAAAAAGGGCCACGGTTAATTTACATTAATTTTATTATTTATTCTCTGAGCAACGATATCAGGATGAGTATTGTGTGTGAGTAATCATGCGATATCAGCAGGTTTAACATTGGATGGGATCACAACTCTAACTTAGTGCCCATCCAGCCCAATGCATTTTCAGAAAATGGGTTGTGAAATGAAGATCTTCCCAGGGAAGTAAACCCCTAGATCCAGACTCCATCAGCTCGCTTGAAGTAGATATTCTGGTGTCTAAATAAATATATTCTTTTCGGAAGAAGTGTGTAGAAATTTTGCATTTTACACTTTTTGGAGCTTTTGTTGTTGAAGTACATAACTTTGTGATTTGTCTGTCAGTCTATGACTAAGCCTGTGTCATGTGTTTGGTGTTTTTTAAATTTTTTTTTTTTTAGTAACTTTGAGCTGTTTTTGTTTTCATTAATTTAAAAAAAATTGTCACACTTATGACAGTTGCTTTGATAAATCTTTTGCCAAATGGAGTTTAGGCCAAAGCTGAGAGTGAATATCACGAGTCTTTCACTACATTGCTATAAAATCATTGGTTCAGTGTTGAATTCAATAAAAGCCTCCATCATCTGAAATAAAACATACTGTGAAGTAACTGTTTTTCCTATTTTTCTGAAAATAGCCAGAGGCATTTGTCTTGTGAGCATGACAACTATTGCTTGAGCCTTTTTCATCTTATACATGTATGTGTAAATTGCATTTTTTAAGAGGCTTTGTTTCAGTTGTTTTTGAGAAGATATATGTATATGATATATTCGCCATTTTCAGGTCCTGTTATGTCAATGTTAAGCTTACAGTTACAGGTTTTTTCAACCTTTTTTGTTTGTCCTGTCCATATGCAACAAATTCCTAAGGACAATAATTACTGACAACAAACGTCAGTTGGCTCATGCATACTATACTAATTCTGTCCAGTCACTGCAGGTACCATCATATCTTCTGAATGACTGCATAGTTTGCCAGGATGATCTCCTATTTAGTCTCGAAAACTGTTCAGAAGACCATCTGAATAAACACTGTTCAGCACTGTTAATTTGCAGAACATTCAAATTCAAGTCTTAATAGTGTAGGTTTATAATATTCTGAAGACGAGAGATCTAACTGTACTACTATTAATACCGTTTTTGGAATCCTCAAAAAATCACCTCATTTTATAAAAAATGTGAGTAGTTTGCATATGAAATGGTAAGTGCTAAAAAGTATCAGAAAATCGGACAAATGGGCCTGTAGTAAGTTTGTAATGCTATTAATGCAGCATTCTCATGTACCAGTGAAAAGATTGAGGGCAGAAAGGAGGGGGAAGGGAGAGATTACTAGTATTAATCTACAGGTCAATATCATAATGCTGAGGGGAATTCTTGCCATCTTCATAGAAATGTATACTCCAGTTCATTGAGAAATAAAAAATTGTAGAATATAATGATGCTTTCAGGCTTTTGAGTTCAGGTTTATGAAAATACAGATTTCTTAATTTTTTAAATCAGTTTTCTTAAAATGATTTGATAAAGTAATACAATTAAAGTTTGTGCAGTTTAGATAATTTTCCCTGAAATTTTTACTGGCGGCTTATTTTGTTTTACATTCATTTTTTTTCCCGTAACAGGACAGTCTAGCGAGCAGAATTGTTGATTAGTAAGAGCCATGCCTGGAGCAAGACCACCTGTCACCCCCAGGCCAACAGCCAGACCATATCAAGAGTATGTGACCCAACAGCAGCGGGTTGTGAACAGCTGCCGATCAAACAGCAACAAGATCCTGCAAGATGGCCCAAAGTTGTGGCGGCAGATGATGATTGGCTTCACATGCGCAGGGTTCGTTGGACTGATCATGTTGGTGCTAGGCACTGTTTTCATTGCAGAGGCAGTTGGTAAACAGCAACCAATAACTGTTATGCTGTGTGTTATGGGGATAGGTAAGTCTTACGTATTGAGTATTTTATAAATATTCTTACCCAGTTTCAGCAGTGTTTTTTATTTTCATTTGTTTTTAAGCTAGTGATAGTAGTCATTGTAGCTCTAGAATGTTTATTCGTGGGGCACAATAATAATTTCATTTCAACAACTTCGTTTGTAAAATTATATCTGTTTAAATAACATACAGTTGAGCACAGAAAACTCGAACACATTAATCTCGAATTCACAGAAATGTGAAAAGCCATTAGTGGCCCCGTTTATGTTCTTATGTTTTCTTTGTATTATTAACATGCATTTCTTGAACTCTCAACATGCTTTTCTCAAGACAATTTCATCATCATCTATCACATCTCAAAAGCGGCAGAATGTCTGATTAGACCCTTTTTTTTGTCTCCTTACAAGCCCCAGGCTGTTTGTGATAAGAGAATGGTGTGCGGGAGTGGCAGGAATAGACAGTGTATAAAGCAGGTCTAAATTTGGTCCTCATGGAAGATCAAGCACCAGGGGGGGTGATGTGGTAATTGAGTGGGGTGGTGGACTAGGCCACACATGCGTAGCAGGCAGCAACGCACTGTCCGAAAGACAATTACTGAGGATAATTGAGGGGCACTAATTCCTAGAATACTTTTAAGATTGGACCATATTTCTGTCATCATGGTTATGTCTCCTTAGCAGTCCTGTTCCTTTGTAAAAAAAGGCTGTCATGGAAATCTCAAATTACAGAAATCTCAAACACATTTTTCAATCCCCAAGTAATTCGAATTTTCCATGCTTGAACTCTATTTTTTTTTTGCTCTGGTGGTTTTTTGCCTTACATATCACATAATAAATCCATGATGAAATTCAAAATTGAATTCTAAAATTGTTTCTCTGCTTTACATTGTACTGGTGAGAGGAGGAATTAAGGTTGCATGCTAAAAATTTAAATTACATTGATTTATATGGTGGTATCAGGAGCCTAGCGGTTGGGCCTTCGGACTCGGGATCCAAAATTACAGGTTTGAATCCTCACTGGTCCTGACATTTTGTCCTTGGGAAAGACAGTTTACACACATTTCCTGACTCGACCCAGGTTTGAATGGGCACCGAACTATAGACAGTGACTGATGATTTGAGCGCATAACAGGCAGCCGCCTTGTGCGCTTCCCAGGAAGCGGAGAATGTTTACGAGTATCTTCTTTGGGTCTGTTGAGGTAATATTAGATTGAAGAGCTCTTAGAGCTTGTACTTGTACAGGAATAAACACTATATATAATGCTCTCTATTATTATAATTATCATATTATTATATATTATTCACTTTTTGTTTTCAATCAATTGCAGTTTTTGGCATCATTATTTTGATGGGAACATTTATCCTGGGAAAACTTCTCATATCTCGCAAATGGATCAGATGTCAGGGCAATCAAGATACAATACCTACGTCACAGTGTTTCCATACATGCTCAGGTAAAAAAACTGAGGTGCTAGTCTGTATTTTGCTGTGCTAAAATCAAAGTCTGAAACTTAAAACCTATATAATGTGAGCATAAAATTGTTGTTTTGTAATTGCAAAAGAATGAATATTATACTCAGTGATAAGGTCACAATCATTCTGAATTTTCATAACTTTTTTCTGTCTTTTGTGTTTCTAAGATTTTACTCATTATAGTTTCCTCAATACTAGATTCAGACAACTGATCATATGAATTGCTTGGCCCACACACATTTAGTTCTTCGGATTTGCAAAACCAATGAAAAACTGCATGTAGGGCCAATATCCTGGGGCCGAATCCAAAGTCAGACTGGCAGCCAGTTTTTCTGTCCATTCTGTGATCTCTCTGTTCCTTTGCTATTTTCACATCAGAGCACATTTTTGTATCACCAGTGAACACAGAAGACAACAGCAATAATATAATGGATAAATACTAATATTGGAATAGATATGAACAAAAATACAGGTTTTATACTGTGTGTCGCAAATAGCTAAATTTGCTAATACGAACAGGTTTATCAGGTTGAAAATTAGATTTATAACATTTTCGCAGGGTGTGTATGCAAAGTGTCATGTCACAGTCGCCATTAGAAAGGGCTAATGTATTTTATCAAAATGTGGATCTACCGTTTGAAAGTTTACAGGCCGAGACTGAACTCAGTGTGGCTAGACAGAGCATAGATGGTGTGTATTGGGAGTGGCGCAAAAAAATGTCCCAGGTTAGGCTGTAGCATGTGAGGACAAAAAAATATTGCAGGCTGGGTCTAAGGTGCGGCACGTTTTCTGGCTTCCATTCAGGCATTACAAAGATATATAAGGTTGATGGAAATATATTCACTATATAAATGTCGAGCTCTAGAAAGCATGTTGTCCAATCTTTAATTTCAAGTGTTATAGTATTCATAAGACAGTTCATAGCAATTGTACTACAAAATCAACCATATTGACTAGTTGCATCTGTGATATATTCTTTGTGTTCAGTGAGCCCATTATACTCAGCACCGTAATATTGGTACATGTTTTTAATTATGATAGTTTCAACCAGATCTCAACACGTCTCATATAACACCTTAGATCAAAGAAAGTTGCATTAAATAAAACAAACTCATTGGTATAATTGCAATGAGAATTGTATGGCTTGACTATTTCAGATTTGTATGAAATCGAATCACTTTAGTCTGGTAGTGAATATATAAGTAAGGGATAAGTTTCATATAAGTTAATCATGCTAATGACATATTCAATATATAAACTTTGTTAAAAACATGTTTTATCCTGAAATTAATATTTTTTTTTCCACCTGTCTCAGTGATCTACAGCCCATCATTAGATCAGCTAGGGGCCAGTGAAAGCATGCTGGAGCCGCCACCTGCTTACGAGTCAGTGCCCTCCATTGTTCTGCATCCCATGCTTGCACCAGGAGTGAGTGATCCCCCTGTGCCCTATGTTGAAGACCCAGATCAGCCGACTGTGATGGTGTTGCCCCCCAAATATGATGATGTCACCAAACCCTTACCTGAATACTTTGAAGATGATTCTGCTACCTAAGGCTTGTTTGAAAAGGGGGCTTCTTCTATCAATAGAGAGGCCTAAAAAAGAAAAAAATATATATGTTAAGCAGATCTGATCCCATTAGCTTGGGATTTCATTTCAGTGAAACAGTTAAGTCAGAAAATTCCTATAATATTTCCTGTGTAACCATACATTGTAATGCTGTTAGCAGCAGATATATAGATATTAACGTGAGCTTAAATTTGTGGGCCAGAAGTTCTAAGATGTGAAATACTTAATATATACCTTGCTTTTGCCGTGCATTGTCAAGCATTTGGGAAAATTTTCACAATTCACCATTTTTCTGTTTTAAAGAATATTTAGAACACCCAGATTGAAATATTTTCCAGTAACCAAAACTAGCAATAAAAATTCACCGATTATAATAGACTGAAATGTTTTTTTCAGGTTTTTCAATTTTGTCTTGGTCATGCTGTAGAAATCAGGTTGTGAAAAATGTTCATGTGTTTAACTGTTTTTTTTTTGTTTTGTTTTGTGTTTTTAATATTTTTAAATGCCATATTTTGTTTAATGTTAAAGTCATTATAATTCTGTTGCTGCAACCATGCAATATTAATAGAATACCATTTCTGTTTCAATTCACTTACTAAATCTAGAATTAAACAACTGCATTCATTTCATGCAATGAACATAATAATAGTCACAGAGAAGTCTACATCAAGTCTTCGTTGTAATCAGTGGTATTGTTGCCTTTAATTTACTATAGCATATCTTCACATTTAATTCATACGCCACAATTTATTTCTCCTCCCAAGTAACATTTATATATCCAAGATTTTAGCACTTTGTGTGATTACAATACACATATTTGCCTAGAAGCATTACAAACTACTTTATTATTATGGATAATTGGTGGATGAAATTAACAAGCATGTGAAGTTGTCAAACTTCTGAAAATGCACAGTCAAGTTGTTTTATTTTAGTAAATGTGATACTATATGGTTATGCATAGATATAGACTCCATTTATCATCTCATACCACCACTTATATGAGGATATCATTCCTGAATGTTTTAGGAGCTCTTTATGGAACTTTAATTTTTTGCTTAGTGTCACAGATAACATTTATGTACCACATTGAAAATTAGTGGTCAGATCCCTTAGTCATTAATGAACATCATTTTCACCTTACCTAGATGCAGGCTGCAGATTTTTCATAAAGACTTGTTACATTCTGTGATTGTTAAGTATCTATGTAACAGCAGTAGGAGATTGTTGTGACCAGTCATTTACTTCTGTTTGCCTGACAAGAGGTGTCGAGCAAGCAGTGTTAAGAGGAAAAATCCCTTTACGTCATGTCATTTGAAAGATTTGAAAAAATTTGATAGAATTATAACATTCTCTCTATACCATTTTTTTTTTTTTTGAAAATTTTCAGGGTGTGTATTTCAAGCAAAGGGCACAAAGGTGATTTTTGTCCTCTTTACATTGCTTTTTTAAAACCTCGTCTGCCTGTCAAAAGGAAGGAATAGAACTCGGCACAACAATCTTCATTGCAACTGAAGTGAGCTGGAGTGTGGACTTAAAATGCAAAGTGCAAAAACTTTTCAAGGGCAGAACTATCTGTACATGTATTTCCACTTAAAGCTTCCACCTCTTTGTGCACAAGTTTTGATCCATGTCATTGTGCTGGTGACTTCACTTGTACACATTGAGGACAACCATCATCACCTCAGTATAGTCTTCTAAGTGACATGTAATTGATTTTTAAAAAAAAAATTTGTAGTTGCGTTTGTATTGCCATGTTGCCTAACTTCACAGAAACATATTTTAGGGTACTTAGTCACACATTTTTCTCCGCAAATACATACCAAACTGACCATTAATAGTAAGCAGTTAGAGCATCCTAATTTTGAGATGGTGACAATTTCGGTCCAATATGTGGATTTTCATTTTTTGTAGTTTAAGCAGTAGTAATCATTTCTGTACATGATTATAGGTCCAGAATGTTCCTATGACAAAAATGTTTTTATTTATTTGCAGATTTTTATGTAGATGAAGATAGTCAAAATTCAGCAAAATTTCCTATCAAATTGAAGTGGAAAATGGTTTTGTCAACTCTTTCATTCTGCACTTATTGATAATAACGACTGCTGAATTTAGCATGGTTTTTGTGAGGATTTCTGTTGTAAAAAAAAAATCCCTGGACTTTTGTTGGATTCAGATTCAGTGAAGTGAAAGAAAGGAAATGTCTCTATAAGAGTATATTAGCTAATCATATAGCAAATACATGTATAGATGCCAAGGCCTTATTTGAGTCTCAAGAACGAGTTCCCCAGGGGGCAATAAAGAGAGAGGGCTTATCTTATGGCCTGTGGTTACTTTGATGTCCTCTCTGCCAAATTGTAGAGTTTTGTGCATATTGAAGTTTTTTCAATGCGTTTATAGTCAATAGATTTCATTTTCTGCATTCTCTCAAAACTTAGTTTTTTTGTCTTAAAATTCTATATCATCCAAAACTTAGCACAACAGATTTTCATCATATTATATATACATATTTGCTTTGCCATAATAAAAAAAAAAAGACAGTAGTGTTTTTTTTTCTCTCTTTTCCTTTTTAAGAACATTTTTTTTTAATGAATAAAAATGCCAATTTTGTTCATTTTTGATAGATGCCATTTTCAAAAATCCATAAAAAAAAAAGAATTTTTCCGAAAACTCAAATTCCCTCTTGTCATTTTTTTAGATATTAGATGTTAGAAATGACATGCAAAGTTTGGAATGATTTGGTAGGGTAGTAATGGAGGAGACAGATTTTGAAAAACATACAAAATTCAAGATGGCAGTCATTTCCATGGCAACCAGAAATGCCAGCAAATTTCCAAGGACATATTCTGAATCAGACAAACATGCCAATTACACTTGCACACGGTAGAATTACCTTACATCAGAGACAAAAAAAAAGTTTTCAGGTGCCGTTTCCTCTTGAAGTATTGTTTGCATTTCCACTTCTCATTTGTAAGAGACCCTTCCATATTTGAATGTTATTGTATGTGCACTGCTTTTTTTTTTTTTTTTTTTTTTCAGTTTAAACTGATGTACCTAGAACTGGTAATGAAATAATAAATTTGATATAAGATAGGTTTTTAGAGAGCAACAGCACAGTTTTACTAACTAAATCTGGAGAATGGTAGGCCTCAAGATCTGCTAGTCCATTGCATGAACTTTGTGCCATTGTATTACCTATTGAGGCTATATTATCCCTCTTTAGCTACTTGTTTTATGTATTCTTTAATTAGGTTGTGGACAATTGGTTGTATTTCTTTACAAAAAAAATAGTTATTAAATTTTTTTTTCCCTGATGCTACAAAGTCTTTGATGAAAATCTTTTTTCTACCATTGATTTACCCTCAGTGTGTTCATTTAGTGGGTGGGCCCAAATTCAAGGTATTCAGTAAAAAAGGTATATGAGGTTGATGTAACACAACAATTTCACAACATTAAACCTATTTTGTCAAATGATTTGAACTTTTATCATAACTATAATTTGTGATCTGTAATTTATTTTTGTTTAATGCAGTGTGCATTGATTCTATAATTATTGTTTTCAATGTGCCTGTTGTACAGAAATTTAAATGTCACCCACAGTCAAATGCAAATTGTGAACACCTTCCTACTTTGTTGTTTCTCTGTGGATATCTAGATTTCTCATTTTTGGTTTGCAAAGAACGTTGCATAAGTTCTTTTCCTGGGATTTATATTTAATGTAAGATATAATTCTTCTTTTTTAAAAAAAATTTTTTAGCGTTAAAATTAGGGAGGAGGAATACCCTGAAATATAGTTTTCGCTCATTATTAAAGCTTGAGGGGTGTGGGGGGGGGATATAATTTTCACTAAAAAAAAAAATTGATATCGGGCTTTTGTTTTCTCATAAAGGTCCTGCCTTTTCTGAATGTAGAAATAATTTTTAAAAATGGGATGTCGATTCTAACATATTTGACCTATGGTCATTCAACTGATGTCCCAGCCGACTTTCAACAGGATTTGGCTCCCTCTGGTCACTATATGCAGTGATGGATCATCACTATTTGACCAGTTACAAGCAAGGGATGCATAGAATACTTGATTATGACCTCTTCCAGCAATATCTTGAGCCCCAACGCCAAAAATGGACATTGGGTGACCATTCTGAGATGTAACAGACTCATGATCAGAATATCAGTGTAGGCTTTCAACAGATGCTCAAAATTGATCTTCCATCTCCTATAAACAGTGAAATTCTCTTTTATTTCTGCTGAGAAAGATATGGAGGTCACATATAGGCCCTCCAAGGACATGGAAATGGCTCTATAGGAGCTCCGGTAATGATAGGGGATAGGCAGCAAAATTCAAGAAAAGATACGAACGAAAAGCCAGGAAAAGGTGAAAAACACACAAAAGTTATGGACAGAGGGCTGGTGTGTCAAAAAAAAAAAAAACTGTTATGAGGCTAAAAGCCAAATAATGTCAATGCTTCCATTTATGTTTCCCTCTATGTCAATGTTTCCTTTGAAAAAAACTTGTAAACTCATATTTCTCAAAATCTGACTTTTTTTGTCACTATTTTGCCATATTCTTTCTTTTTTTTTTTTTTTTTATTTCTGGGCCGATTCTAACCAGATTTGGCATACATTATTTTCACAACAAGACCCCAAAAAAACAAATGCATGGCTCATTCTGTTTATAAGTTTTGGAGAAAAATAGGTTTTTGTTGTGAAAAACTGGCAAAATTTGAAATTTCACTGTATGGCATTTTCAATAATCGGTAGAAAATTTTCTTTGGCACATGAAGAGCTGGAAATATGGAACTTTTTAGATAAAATGCTAAACAACATGTTGGTTCAAGTTTCATCAAGTTCCATGGATATTTGGGGGAAGAGATAGATTTCAAAGATCTCCATTTTAGAGAAGCCAAAATCCAAGATGGCAGCATTGTCACTGCAACCATTCAAAAAAGTCTCTTTTTTTTAAAAATGATTTCCTCTAATTTGAACATGCCAAATTCGGTGGAAAAGGTAGGAATAATCTGCAGAATAGAAAATATCGCCTCCTGAATGTTCCCCCTCCTCTCGCCCCCTTGAGTGGGAAAAGTGAAAATGCAAAATGTACAACTTGCTTGTATATAAGTTAGTGTTATATTTCACAATGTCTTTTCTTTCTTGTGAGCACTGTTTGAATATAAACTGATCCCTCAGAATGCGGTCCTGTCTAATAGTCATTTTGTAAGAATTTGCTATCACTACTTTTAGTCTATGCAGACAGTTGTAACAGTCTGTGTTGTGCTTTGGTGTGGTAGTGGCAGTTACTCAGGCTGGCTATCCTCTCATGTTCCATCAATGCCTTTCATCATTGAAAGTACTGATTTTAATGAGCATGACCTTTTTTCTTTTAACAGTATCTGCAGATGAAGGGCAGTGAAATTATGGTGGCGGCCAGATTTTTTGCGCCTTGTTATCTGCATTGTTGTCTTTGCTTATTTAGGCTCTCATATTGCAGAATTTTCTTTATGTGTACAGCTTGTATTTTATATGTTGTCAAAGTTAACCTGATTTGGCTGTGAACGAACAGATCTGTGAGAGAGAATTTTATCAATTTGTGTTTGTGGACCCACTCAATTTTCCATTGAAGAGTGTGTGGGTTAACTCTAAAAGTGCAAGAAAAAGCTGCAGGGATGCTACTCTTTTCATAACAATGTTGATTCATGTTCAAGAGATGACAGATAGAGTTAAATTTGTCAAGTATTTTCTTATTATATAAAAACAAAGTAAAGTTACAGAGTCTCTGACTTAGTTGAGCAGATTGACCCCTTGACATGTAGGAATAAATCCTAGAGATTAATCATACATTATACTAATAGGGAACATGAATAGATCTGAGAGAGATTGTCTGAGGCACAAAAATCAAGTAATTGTTCAAAAGTCACTTGAAGTCTCACATATAGGCTACATTTGTACATGATCTTTGAATACAAGGACTCATTTACAGCATTCATGGATATATCTAAGACACATTACACTCTTTACAGTTTGAGTCACAGGTTTTGTTTATTGAGCATAACATTACCACCAATGTTATAGGCCGTATTGTAAAGTTAACAGATAAAAGATTTTAATTTGACACTTGAATTAATTACAAAATATATATAACACTAAAAGTCAAACTGATCAGTCATATTTTAGAAGAATGAACTGGACTTGTATCTCTGCATTTGTAAATAATAAAAAAAAAAAAAGACAATCATTTGAATTTCAAGCCATTTTGTCTGTGTGGTATATTTTGTAAATTTCTTACAGTTAGGCCTACATATCAAGTTAGCTGTAATTTACAAAGAGGAAACATGCGCTCAAATCTTATTGTCTGTGGCCTTCTTTCTTCTACATTTTGACACAGCCATATTTCATGATTTCAGGCCGATGAAGGGAAATGATATCTTACTTTAATCAAAATATTGAGACTAGAGATTGATAAGTCAAAATTTTCAGAGGTGAATGCAAAATGTATCCTAACAAATAGAAATCAAGTTTGAATGACGGGGGGGTAAAAAAGTTGCATATAACACGGAAATGTAATACCCATAGTGAAAGCTGTGTCAAGTGGTCATACATAGACAACAGCAAAATGTAGATGGGCTGTGGGAGATGGCATGCTGTACACCTAGAGTTAAGATTTGGTGAGGGAAAATAAGAGTTTACCCATCTTGTATCAATGGAATGGGACCATTGTGTTTTGGATGAAAGTAAGGTATATTGTTTGGTCCTTTGTTTATACAAGAGAGAGCATGTTTGTTACTTTGCTTATGCAAGCAAGAGCATGTAAGGGCATATTGCAGCTTTTGCAATTTGTTGCACAAGAGTAAATAACAAAGACTGTAATATTTTTTATGTGATTTTTTTGTGATTTTGCATGCATTGTTCATTGCTTGTATTCACATAGTAGTAAAGTTATGGAGATGAGATATAATGTGTGTTGCATCTTAAAGTTAGCTTCTCAAGTTTGATTTTAAATTACATTGACTTGCATTTTTTTTTTTAGTGCAAACATTTTTTACATTGAAAACCAAAATACACATTAAATGTCTTGTATCTGACAACCAAAATTTTACAAAAGGTCACAAAATTAGTAAAAGTCTTCTTTCTGACTTTGTCTTTTATAATATACTGTTATCTTTTTGCTTACGGTATTGAATAATATTGGTTGCAAAACAGGGACATTCCTTCAGATCAAAACGTTTCATTTTTTTTTTCATGCGAGACACATGGGAACACTATTAAGGTACCCAATGCTATTTCGAGATAATAATTTTAAGTTGAGCGGGTGAAAATAAGGGGTTATTTTTGTTGTTGATTAATTCTATCTGTCTAAATAGTTTCAATGGAATAGTAACAGAATAGACATGAAAACACTTATTTAGCAACTCTTATTATCTTTTTAATTAATTTTTTTTTTTTGAGAAATTACGTCATTCTGGGACTATTTTTTAGCACTACATACTTTCATTCGGTTTTATCATGTCTTAAACAACCGCAACCTAGCGAAAGGTGTTTTTACTGCAGGGGAAACCCCTATATGTTATTTCTGATGTGCTAGATGTATCTTGAACTTAAAGGAACTGACCATTCAGTAGCAGAAGAACATGTAAGGCTGACCTGGTTACTGGGGAATCCCTTTATAAACTGAGCTTATTGATTGGTTGTAGCCATTGACAACTGTCAAATTCCGAAATCACCACAGCAGTTGACTGTAGTTTCACACATATTTATGATAAGATTTTAGAAAACATGTTTGCAAAATTTCATTGCTGTAGATTTATTCTGAGGTCCCATCGTTAAGGAAATATGTTCAACTTCAAGCTCTCGGGGGATCACTCATTTCGACTGACCCTGACTTGCCTAGCATGTAGATTTTACATGTTTTTTTATGCCTGTCAACCTCCAGTGGGACAGTTATCTTGGATTTTACACCTGTCAAATATATCTAATTAAATGTCAGAAAACGCTCTTTCTAGTGGTATCAAAAACAGAATTTGACCCAGATGTACCAGATCACCAAACTGTCGAGTTGCGCCACATATTTAAGTTATTGTTTCCAGTAGCTCATGGTTCAGTCTCAAAAATGAAATGTTGTCATTTTCTGATTGCTTAATAGGTATTTGGTGTTGTAGAATTGCGCATACGCTTTTTTATTAAACATATCTGGTGAAACAGGGTGTGATCCTCATATTAATATGTTTACAATATGTGTTTATATCATTTAAAAACATTTTGTTTACCAGAACCTTTTTTTATTTCTTGTTCTTTTTCTTAATAAGAGCTGAAAAGTAAATGGGAGGAGTGAAACTAGAAAAAGTATATATTAATAGCGCATAAGAGAAACGAAATTAATAAGCACCAACACCAGATTATTTTTGTTTTGAAGTTGCCAGCAGATTTAAATGACAATCAAAGATATCCAGTATCTGAGATTTTGAACAACATATAATTATTTGCGTTGCACAGTTTTCGTAGTTACTAGCTTCATTAATTCAGAATTGTACCACCCTTCTGTACCCAGTCTGAATTTTAGTATCAACAGAATCTTCATCTGTTGAGCATTATCTTGAAACCTATTTAAAAGTCAGTTATTGTGTTATTGTAGTGGTTAAAAAGGCTGTGAATGGGCAGAAGTTATGTTCCTAAATGATCCTTTAATACATTTCTTTAATCCACGGGTGGGCAATTGCTTTGGCTGGGGGGGAGGCCACTTTGAGAGGGCTGTGGCTAGTGCAGGAGTGCACCTTTTAAAACTGATCATATTCATCAGTCGACATTACATTTCATTTAATACAAGTGTAAATTGCATAGTAATAATAATAATAAATAAAACTAAAACAAGAGTGGTACACAGAAAAGGTTTCGTTAAATTTATTTATGTGCCAATTACACATAGCCAGTACAAGTAAATTATGACACAAATATAACCTTTCATACTTTTCTACAAATTTTAGATTTGGAACATTTTTTTTTTTTCCAGAATATTTCTGCGGGCCCCCAAAAAATACTGTGGTGGGCCATTTATGGCCGCGAGCCATAAATTGTCATCCCTGCTCTAATCTATGTTCATATGTGCATGTAGTATATATACTGTTTTATGTGATCCCAGACCATAAATTTATGCACATAGAGTTGTCGTTGACTGATCATAAATGTTAGAGACCTTAGATGAGTTTTAAATACTTAGTCACCAAATGTCATTAAAACATATTGTCTGGACTGAGACATGTAAATTGCATGTGTATGAATTGAGTTCTTGGCAGTCAGGTCAAAGAAAAGGAGAAGTTGTTATTCTTTTTACCATGAAAAAGTGTTCAGTGTTTAGTTTTATCATGCTGGTATGTGTCCTCAACTTACAGAAGCTCATTGTTTATTTTATATTTGTTGCAATGGATTTAGAATGTAAAGTAAGTTATGTATGTATTTTAGTCATTCATCACAAAAATGTATCAGCATGTGAACAGGAAATATATGAACACTGTATATATCTTTATACATATACAATGATATGATAAGAATTGACATACATATTATGTGTGATTCCTTACCTCAGATCAAAGAGCGTCAGCCCTCAGTGTATTGCTATAATAATGTTGAAATCATTAGTAGATTTTTTAAATGTTTTTGAATAGTTCTCACTTGGTGGTATGAAAGAGACGAACATGCATGGTTTTATATATGGCTACAGTCCATAATATTGGATTTCAGCATGTTTCAGAAAGAACTCAATGAAATTTTGAACAGATTTTAAAATGAGTGCCCAAAACTTGCTGGTTGGCAAAATCTTTACTTTGACACCAGAAAAAAACATAAGAACAGAAATGGAAAGGCCAAATTTGGATAGCTTATATGCAAATTTGAAGACTTGTTCGAGCACAGATTAGGGAAAGAATTGTAAAATGTCAAAGTAATAATAGTGACGATGATGAAAATCATAATACTAAGTATTGATGTATATGTGGCACTTCACTCGTTAATGGCTTGAAACGTATTACAGAGCCCAGATGTTCATAGCTATTCACATAGAAAATGTGTTTGTGTATTCAGCATTGGCATGCAGACACAGCCACAGGATCAATTATCGGACCATTGCTATCACAGTATTTCAATATATCATAGGCTTTGTATGATTCCAAAAATTTGTTTTATTTTGCACAAGATAATGCCAGCTAGCCCAGACTGACTGTTATCACACTGGTTTATTTAATGCATCTTCTGTGTTATTTGATAACCAAGAGTGAGCAGGTAAAGGCACATTGACTAATTTTTGCTTTGAACATTACTGTTTTTCTACTGTATGATGTACATACCAGTTAATCAGTCTGGTATTTCTTGTTTTTATTTATACCTGTTAATGTATAGTATACGTGTGTACATATGTCAACTCGTATAGACTTAAAGAATATTCCAGAATAATTATTATTTCCAAGATAATCTCTTGTATATGGAAACTATAAGTATTGTGTATTGTTTGACGTAGTGATCATAATTAACTGCTAGTCTGGTCAGCGATTGGGCAGCTTTTTAGACCTGTACACGATAGGTCTTGGAATCAAGGGACATAAAACCCAATAAACCCTTTTGACTATCAGCTAATTCACTTCCCTTACAGCAAGAGATACAATACAACCATCGTGAAAAAAAAAAATCTCTTTTTGTCTTGTCTGAAACTTGAGCAACAGAAAATTCTGCAAAATTTATGTCATGAAAGTAGTCTCTCATCGTGATAAGTTTTTCATTATATATTGCCTCACTTGTTTTAAATAACCGGAGTTGAAGTGATTTTTTTCCTTTTTACAATGTTTGTACTTGTACAAAAGGAAGTAAATTAACTGGCCCAATGGTGACTTTGAAAATTATTCGACATTTTTTGCCTGACCTCTTTAACTCTCAAAGTCTGAAATCATCACTTTGCAGTTTATCTTTTGGCCAGAATATATCACTATATTCCATCAGCAATCCCCAAACAAATACAAAGAATGTGGTTTGCTTAAATAAAAGCTTTCAAATAAATCCACAAGAGCAGACGTAGATATGACCATGGACACTATATACATACGATTCAGTCAGAGAAACCATGTCAGATAAAGATGGAATTATGGAACTTCATATTCATGGTATGGAAAAGATTTGACAGAAATAAACAAAAAGCTTATAATTTAATTATATTTTACAAATACCAGAAACTTGATGTTAATTTCGTTTATATGTGTATGGGTATTTTATTTTGTATTCAAGAGCAAACTGTCGCTTGATGTTTGTGAAGCATGCCAGTATTATGTTACATATCATTGTTTATTTTAGAAATTAATGGATGTACATGTATTAACTGTTTGGCGGTTCAAGACTTCAGAATGTTCATTCTGATTATCAGCTTTTGAAGAACAGTCTTTATATTGCATTAATTCTGTTGTATGCTGAAGGGAAGTTTGCAGTGGTTTTATCGAGTGTATGAAAAGATTTTTGCAAAATTCTACAAGGTAGAGTCTTGGCAGTCAAAGAGCTGTCCAGAATTGTGAACGTTTATCATATTCCTTACCCTTGATTAAAATTTTTCACATCAATTTTTTGCTTGATCTACACATGATTTTTTGTCAAGTTTTTAATTTTTGTGTAGTTGTACCATACACCGAAAAATCAACTTATTTCAATTCAAGCAGATATATGTTATTTATTTCCATTGATCAAAAGTTGTATTCATTGCTGCGAAACAATTAAGCATATATAGGGAACAAGGATAACTGTTAATATAACAACTGCATGTGTTGATATGTTGTGACTGTTGTTGCTATTCTTCCCGTTATTTGGTTTATTGTTGTTGTTACTGTTGATGTTGTTGTTACTGCTGCTGCTGTTGTCATTGTTGTCGTTGTTGAGGTTATTGCTGATGTTGTTGTTCTTATCACTGTTATTGTTGTTGCGTAATGGCAAAAGGCAACCGAAATATGAAATCAACTATGCAACAGACTGACAGCAGAAGATAGAGAACATGATCCAGTTTTACAGTCGAGAAATAGTGCATGGCTGGCCTGCTTTGAACTTGGACGTATACCTGTCAGGTGAAGTGTCTCCGGATGAGGAGAGTGGAGGGGGAGGGAGGCCTGCACTGGCCTCTAACCGACAAGCAAAGAAGGAAGGAAAAGAGGAGATTCAATAGGAACCAATCCTCTAAGCTACGTGTCATTTCTTTATGGAAGCAAAACCCGAACATGATATCCGACTTGAAAACAAAAACTTAACAATAACAGTTTCTATGAGAGCTGATTGCATATTGAGGAAGATTCTTAACATTAATGGGAGATCGTTTTCACCAGCAATAGGACTATCACTTCCTTTTGCCAGACACAAGAGATGTTGAACAGTTTAAAGAAGAAAAAAATCGCTTTACTTCTTGCCGTTCACAAAGAAAAAGAAAAAAATATACAATTATCACTGTAAGAAGGAAACATTTTTCTTATAGCTTGACGTTTCAGAATTTTTCATGATATAGTTTTCAAGCAAAGAGCGCAACCGTGACTTTTTTCCTCTTTATACTATTTGTTCAACACCTTTTGTGACTGTCAGTGGGAAGTAATAGGACTGTCAAAAAAATCTCACAATGGCAAGACAGAGTTTTTGATACAGGAATGCCTCCGAGAGAAAGTGCTCGATCTCTCTGCTCGAACTCAGATACAGAAGACCCATGCATAGTTTTCCTTCAAAAGGCATGAATGAGAAGGGAGTGGAAGAGTCAGCAAGTTGGAGATCAGCTTCGCACATCGAAGCCGAAGTCTTTGAAAATAGTCACATTCAACATACCGGTACCCAGAAAGAAACGCTAAGAATTTTGTGTATTTCAGCGATAGATATTTTTGTTCCAATGCTGTTCCCTACAGCGAGCACCTCCATATCCCGTATCGGGCACGCATAAGGTAGAGCAGCAAGCACTTTCATATTCCATATCGAGCTTGCATTGACTACGAAAAACACTGTTCAAACTGCGCAAAGGTTAACCATGTACATACGAGAACACAGACCAACTCATATTACAGGCTTACGCCGCAGTTAAGGGCGGGAATTTCCGAAGTTGTTTCATAGAGCACCGGTGATAAACATTTATGGCATCATCTTTTGGCTGCATAAGTTGATATCTAGATCTGAACTACATCACCATCTGTTTCTCGCCATCAATAGGACGGTTAAGTGCAGCAAAAAACAACAACTCTGGCCTGAGGGTCCAGATTCAGGTTAAACAACAACCATACCCAAATTGTAGTTATGACCTTTTTTTCTATTCGCCTTTCCTTCGATCCATCCATCCATGGGTCCATCAATCCATGAACTCACTATCCACCCGTCCGTCCATCCATTCATCCATCCATCCATTCATTCATCCATCCACCTATCCATCCATTCATTCATCCATCCACCTATCCATCCATCCACCCACCCATTCACCCACCCATCCATCTATCCACCCATCCATCCCATCCATCCATCCATCCACTCACCCATCCATCCATTCACCCTCCGCCCATTCATCCATCCATCCACCCATCCTCCATCCATCCACCCATCCTCCATCCATCCACCCATCCATCCATCCATCCATCCATCTATCTACCCATTCCTCCACCTGTCCAAAACAGCGCTTCCCTACCTGTCTGTCAACCTATCTGCCTGTCTTTTGTCCGCCTGTCTGTCTGACTATTTGTCTGTTTTACACTGACTATCTCCCCCAATCTCTTAGTAGTCTTAGCCTTACACCTCGATTCTCCAGTGCTTCCTACACTCAGTATACAAGAATGGCATATCTACCACCAGCTGGAAAGCGGGATTTCACTGAATACAAACTGACCTACCTGCCCACGATGTCCGAGATCCGTAACCCAGGCTACACGGACAGGATGCTGGCTAGGGCCAAGAGGCCCAAACATGTCCTCTTCACCGCTGACCAGTTGCCGCCTTCTAAAGTGAAAACTGAAGACTGGATTTTCAAACCTCCACCGAAGTATCCCAGTTTGTGAGTTGATTGAAACGTTCCGATGTAGCTATGTGCAGACCCAGCTTGATTGTTTTGCGTTTTCAGGAGCTGATTGAGCGACATTGGACTGCCTTGCGTTCCCCTCTTTTGAGTGTGCGTTGTGCATGTTTACTTGTATCCCTCTTATGTTAGTTTCGCTGTACAATTCTGATTATTCGAATTGATGTACGCACAGTTTTAATATTCCTTGTATTAACTCGTAAGCGCATCGCCCATACGGTATAATACTTTGTATACTTTGATCAACCTCTTTGACATCATGTAAACGTATCCCATCGTGTTAGGCGTTAAATATACATGTACGTCTTTCAACCTCCTGGTGGAGGTTACCACAATATAGCCGTAATCGTGCTGATGTGCCGTTAAATCCCAATGGAAACAACACAACCAATCTCTCCAATAGCCCGCTTATGAATCAAATACCCTTTTATTATTATTATTTTGTAGTTGTATTTGTTTTGTTTTATTTCATCTTTTAATTTAGTTTTGTGATTTTTCTACCTAGCTAGGTAGACAAATCGTCAGACAGACAGGCAGGCGACAGGCAGGCAGACAGACAGGCAGGCAGATAGGCAGACAGACAGATAGATGGGCAGGCGGGCAACCAGGCAAGGCGGGTGGGCAGGGAAGTAGGTAGGTAGAGAGGTCAGCAGATAAGTAAGTAGATAACTGGGTAGGTGGGTAGGTAGTACGGTAGATAACCAGGCAAGTAGGTAAGTAGATAGGTGGGTAGGTAGGTAGGTAGGTAGGTAGGTAAGTAGGTAGGTAGGTAGGTAGGTAGAGAGGCAGGTAGGTAGAGAGGCAGACAGACAGATATCTTATTCAGTCCACGTGATTAAACATCAACTTATGATTACTCTCATTTCATAATCAAATCCTGGGAACTCGAACCGTTGCCAAAGACAGATTTAAACAGAGCAACCTACTGGTACATGTAATTAGGAATGACGGACGATGGAACCTAGAGATATGCAGATTTTATCTGTTCTCCCAGTCACAGCAAAGCGGTAGCTGGAGATTTGATCAGACTATGTTTAAGTAAACTGGGAATTGTAGCTCCTTTTCCCAGTTGCATGCACCTTTATCAGACACAAGAGGTGTCGTAAAAATATTGTAAAGAAGGAAAAAACATTTTTCTCCTGGTTGATCATAGAAATAATATTTGCAGAAATTTTTAAGTAGAATTTTTACGAAAAGCAAAGATTTTCCTGACATAATGGATTTTTCAGAATTTTTCATGATGTACATTTCAAATAAATAGTGCAAATACATGTATGTGTAACATTTTGTCCTCCTTTTCTTACAATGCTTGGTCAGTAACTCTTGCGCCAGAGAAATAATTAGGATGATGTTAAATGAACCCGAATGTCTCTATCTCCTCTGATGATGCTCCATTGCAGCGAGGACTTCGGGTCACCTCAGCATCCATTTTGTCTCGGTCTGCCGTATAAAGTCACCAAATTGCCTGATACTGAAATGCACTGCCAAACGGCCACACTGGATCCTAAAGAGTTGCCCTACGGCCTGCCGCCTATATCCTCAAGCGTGAAAAGGAGAAGGGATTGGCTGGGTAAACATGTTTGAGATCTTAGTTTTTAACAGCATCTGGTCGCCGACTTCAGGATAAGGATCTATTCACTGGTAGCCTTCCTTGATAAGTGCTAAAGACATAATTATTATACGTACTTTGTTCGTTTTCGACACCGAAATAGCAGTGTAAAAATCTAGA
Source organism: Peronia peronii (assembly GCA_039654565.1). Classification (NCBI taxonomy): domain Eukaryota; kingdom Metazoa; phylum Mollusca; class Gastropoda; order Systellommatophora; family Onchidiidae; genus Peronia; species Peronia peronii. Next base: position 21,984 of record JBCEWB010084340.1, read on the forward strand.
ATGATGTTTGAGATTTCAGTTCTAATATAACCAGTTCAACAACATCGAAATAAAAAATCTACTATCGGATAGTGCACTTGGAACGGAGGGAAAAATATGAATGATTTCTTTACATTTTCGCCACGTATAACTTACTGAAACAGTCACTGTCCCTCTGGCGAATCCACGTTTGAGATCTCATCATATTTTAAAACATATAACCTGTCCACCAGCAACGAGATGGATTTGCCATGTGCATTCCATTAGTTTTCTTGGAACAGGGAGAAAAACATATATAACTATGTTCTTTGTCCATTTTCGGCATGCAAAGAACCAAACGGCATATTTTCAAAAAAATATCATTTACTACAAAAAAAAGGTTAAATAATCAGCCTGTCAACATTAAGATAGTCCTCTTGAATAAGAATAAAGGACATGGAAAGTAAGGGGAAGTGATACTGAAAAGACAGAGAGCCCATGTAGAAATTTGATAATAATAATTTTTAAAAAAAGACAGAGGATACTGAAGTTTGGCCTTCAAGTAATGTACACATATAATGATAATCTCTTCTTTGTCCGCAGTTGACTGGAAGGAAGAAAATTACAAATATTACGGGGCCTATCAACTGTGGGAGCAGAAATATGGGCTCAAATATTGCTATAGATGTCCTTCCCGCTGCGAGGATGAAGATTGAATAAAACTACAAGTACTTTATCAAATTAACAGTGTTTCTTTTTCTGTCTCTTAGACTGGCCTTTACGAGATATAAAGGATGAATGGGTGTTTCATGACCTATCTATTGATATTTTCCTATGTCGTATATGGACCGCTGTGATGCTGGGGCCACCAACCTTCTTCAATCCTCTCTGTCTTCCACTGTTATCTGGAATTCAGCAGATCTCAATACTGTCAATATTTTTGCTTATGTCTTTCCCATCTATTCTTTTGTGTCCCTCGTCTGCGGTGTCTTTATTGTGCCTTGCGAGATGACTTGTGCAAGACATGAACTGCGAAACATGGTATAATCATGGAGGTTTGCATCCCACAGTAATCTTTAGCTGTAAACGCAAAATGTGCGCCAACTACACTGAATCGCAGACTCAAGCAATTTATCACAACAACAACAACAAAATTTGCAAAGTGTAAGTAACATCGTAAGCAACCACGAAAAAAGTGTACCTGAAAACGTTTTAAACATCAGACATAAATTTAAATGTACATGCGTCTTTATTTCTGATCTGTTTCAATGTTCGCACTACGGCAAAATAATTATGTCGAGATCTCCACTCTGCTCAACTGTTTACTATCATGCTTTACTCCAAATGATTATAGTATATGGTCAAATTTTAAAATAGTCACAACGCCATTTTCTATTCGGCTAACTAACATCAGCCCATGACCAAGTATTTAGACATAGTGTGTTTATCACTATCTACTTGCCACTAAACAAGAAGTGGCTTGAACTGAGGAATAGTGCACCCATGATGGCCAGTTTGAGAACCTACCATTACGTTCCTTCCTCATTAACACAGAGCAGTTGTAGCATTATTTTCCCATCATCTTCATTAAATCTGGTCTCAGATTTGATGCCCTGAAGTCATTAACACAAAAATACAAATCAAGGGAAGAGGGGCATTTTTTTTTTCGTATGTTTTCCATGATTCATAGTATAGGAGTGCAATGCTATCCTACATGAGCAATTTCGTGTTTGACTGTATAGTTGGATAGTTCTGAAAACGCGGTTTCTACAAAATCGCTTTTACTAAATAAAATGCAGGTTTTAGAAAATGAAGCAGTACAATGGGTTGTAGTTTCATGTTGTAGATATTTACATTCAAAAGGTTGGGGAAAAATTGAAATTTAATGGAAATGCGTTTTGTCAAAGTAAGGTACGTTAGAAGTCCTCTGGTACAGTTATAGCATCAATAACACAAAGGGCGACTCTACTGTACAAACTGGGAGATTTACATGACTCGGAAGTACTGAGGAGTAGTGCAAGTCACTCGGCGCCTAGTTGGGTCTTGACTGGCACCACAACAAGGATCTACTCGTCTCTGGCACCATTCTGTCGGAGAGAAAGGGCAATTGAAAAAAAAACACTTCACTTCGCGATAAGAACAAGTGAACTCATTTATATAGATGTTGTAAAGAACGAGAAAAAGTCACTTGAGTTTTTAAAAAAAATTACTTTTTAAAAATTATTATTATTATTACTATCATCATTATTATATTTATAATTGTTTATGTAAAAAGACTGAATTATGCAAGTTTCCCCTTCTTTAGAGTGCTTGTCTACCTCTTGCATCTCGCAAAACTGACGTTGAGATTTGTTTCAGCCATCGAAAATGTAGTCTTATAAATCTCTCATATCATGAACGAGATCATAGGCCTACTTGTCCTATGCACTTATCCTCTCGGGTTCGAATCCTGGTCCCGATATTTTGTCCTTGGGAAAGACAATTTACACAAATTTCCTGACTCGACCCAGGTTTAAATGGGTACCCGACTACAGACAGCGATTGATATTGTTAGGATTTGAGCGCCTAACAGGCAGCCGCCTTGTATGCTTCCCAGGAAGCAGAGAACGTTTACAAGTGTCATCTTTGGATCTGTCGGGGTAATAATAGATTGTAAAGCGCTTAGAGCCTGTATCTAAAGGGATAAGCCCTATATAAATATTCTCTATTATTATTATTATGCATCAGCCTCAAGATATCACAGACATACACAAAGATCAATATCATTCTAATCTATAATCATAAAAATGTATCAATAATTTTAATACGGCATTTAAAACATTAATGCATATTTCTATACCCTTGCAGACTCAAACGCTTTCCAGTCGACAGATCCAAGAGAACCATTCACATCAGTTGTCAGCTTCCCAGAAAGCGTACTAACAAGCAGTTCAAATCCTTATCAACCTAACAGTAACATTTTCTGCCTGTGGCCGGGTACTCATTTTAACCTGTGTTGAGTCAGCAAATGAGGAAACATTGCCTTTTCCACGGACAAAAAATTAATGGCAATTCTCCCCTAGGATTCGAATTTAGGAACTTGTGATTCCAAATCGGATGATTCAATCAGTGAGCGAACAAATGCACTTTTCCCCATGAATCAGTCTATTAATCTTTTGCCTGCAAGATCTCCTACATAGTATAAATAATATCTAGAACTGAATTAGGCCTAATTATAACAAACTTGGTATCAACGGTCATGATAATGACCACTTACGGGCAGCTCTGGGCTGGCACAGAGGACAGATTTTGAGAACATGTCCACGCTGCACTACAGGACAGATAATGTCTGATTCCCGGTACTCTGTGCTCCCATCATAGTACCTGTGCCCAGTGTGGAAACACGATGTAATTCATATCTAGTTGAGCAGAATCATGCAGAACCACACACCAACAATACAGTCAGGGATGCATACAGTCAAAAAGATTGGGACAAGATAAGACAAGATATTTTATGATAAGACAGGATAGGATAGGATAGCATAATAGGACAGGATCACATGAATACTGCTGCAATATGCGATGAGACAAGATGAAACACTATAGGATATATTACAATGAAATGGGTTAAGATAGGGTAGTTGATATAAACAGAAGAGATTTAGAAATTTATCCCGATAACTCACCAAAAATGGATACATTGCGGTATCACATTCTGCCATTTTCTTTTCAGCTGATATTTCTAATTATTAGTCTTATCTTATTTTTGAGCTATAAATAATGGCACAGATACATGTATTGGATTTTTTTTTCAATGAAAATGCAGGCTGTTACGCAATTTTTCTTCTTACCCTCTTAATTATTTATTTTTTGCATGGTAATGATTTGCTGTACAGTAATAGCTGTTATGTATTCATTGTTGACAAGTCGTATGTTTCAGCAGTTTCACAATGTAAAGATAGAAACCGAATGTCTCCCATCACGTGACGCCTCATAGTGTTAAGTAAATGAAGCACTCATTTCCTTCACGTGATCGCTGAGAGATTCAGGACAAGCCAGTCACCGAAAACATACTGGTCCGTCCGATTAGCAGCCATCAAAGGGTAGGCGGCTGTCGGGGGGGAGGGGGGGGGGAAGAACATAAACATAGTGAATCCGTCAAACTTTCACCTTCCCGAGAGATTTTTAAATGTGAGCACGTGGTTGTTGTTTCTCAATGGCGCCTGTAAAGAAAAAGCTTGGCTTTATGGTGGTGATGGAGACGAAGAAATTTATCAAGCCGTCCGATGTCAGTACATCCAGTAAACAAAAGCAAAGGAATACAAATGGTAAATATCATCATTTAATGTCTCAGTTGCGCAACAATGATCAAAAATTCAAAAATGAATTGTATGTGTGTGTGAGAGAGGAAGAGAGAGAGTATTGCTAGCCATTAGGCCTACGTTTGTCAGGCAAAGTTGAATTTTTAAAAAAAATAAAGAATCACTTTATAGGCAATAAATCGCAAAATCTTCGCACTCGCACCTAATTTTTGGTTCGCTGATTTCAAATCTGTTATCAAAAATAACATTTGATGAAAAAACGGGGTTTTAATTTTTGCGATTTCACGCTCCGTCTGGGCTATTTTTAGACACATGCAGGGACATGAACGAAGTTCGTCCGGTAAATCGAAAGAAGTGGAACATGTCGCACTTCAATCCGACTGACCTCTGCCAGCCGACGACAGCCGAAGATGACTAAATTACACTGTCCGTTTTGTCTCTATTTTCCTTCTTGCACCACTTCAATCCGTGACTTTGCCGCCAATTTTTGCCAGATTGACGGATCAGTATGTTTTCGGGCTTATACTCACGAAAGTCGGTAGTTGTTGGGACGCCGAAGACGGCAAGGGGCAGGACCGACATCGTGACAAAAGCAAAACTTTGGCTCGGGGACGGGACACACTGCCACTTTCTGTGTGTCCTCACAGCAGCAGCACACGAGCGCTTTGCCGCCACCCTGTCATGGAATGAGAGAAAAAAATAACTCCTGGAAACACTTGTAATTATTTCAGATGTAAAACAAATAAATATATAAGATGAGAAACAAACAAAAGAAAGAAAGAAAGAAAGAAAGAAATACGTAGTAACTTCATGAAGGCAAAAACAGGAAGAAATTGTCTAGAGTATCACAGAAATGTTCACTTAAATCAAATTTTTGAAACGTTGCTGGGGTTAATTGCACGTTCTGCTCTCTCTCTCTCTCTCTCTCTCTCTCTCTCTCTCTCTCTTCCTCTCTCTTAACCACGGTTTAAAAATATTTTATATAAAATCCGAATCTATTTCATATCAGCTTTACGAAACCAGTCCAATGGTATAAGCATATAACATCTGTGAAGTGTCTAGATAAATCCAGAAGTATTTAAATGATCTGTCATGAAATACTGACCATGACATCAGATTCTGGATCGTGATGAATAGAACTGAAGATGTGTACAGTGATTCTCTCTCGAAATTTTCAAGCAGACACGTATACTAGACTCAAAGGAAGATGGAGATTTTTCTCATGTGAAAAGGGCTGGTATTCACGGGAGTGTGTGGGCTGGTTGGTTAGCTTCCGTATTTCCTGTTCCTCTTATTGGCAGTGCTACTCTGTGCATGTACCCACGTAGAAATCAAGAGTTTCTGTTCACATAGATATCTATGAATGCACATTTCAAAAGTCTAATGAGGCCTATTCATGATCTAGTCAAAATCCTTAAGCCCGATTGTCATTTCGGCTTGCCTGTTCGGCTTGTTGGTCTTTTTTCACATTTGGTGAAATCGACTGGTCAGTTCGGCTTGACGCACAGGAAATACGTTTTCACACAAAACGACTCCAGACAGAATCGAGTGTATGCAAAGTGGGTAGCCGTCACTTTGGTTTAGCGGCTTGACCAAACAAAAATATCAGGCACAATCTGATCGCCGTCAGGCCAGACTAATTGGCTTGATCAAGCCAACGGTTTTCGCACTCACGCCCAAATTTTACATTGTTACAGTTCTGGGTTGTCAAGGGAACTGACAGTTCGATTTGATCTTGAATGGGTCCCTTAAGTCTAAACATGAGTTTTCTGTTATGTTACATCTTTCAACCGCCTGCGGGCGGTTATCTCGGCTGATATGACTTGAACCTTGAGGCAGGCATGATGAAAACAAAAAAAACAAAAAAAATGAATTCTGAAATCACATTGAAAACAGTGGATCAGCACATTTTTTTTCTTAAAATCCATGGGAAATCAATACATCTTTGTTCTTGCTTTGTTTATATTATAACTACTCGCATCGGTATTGCTACAATGATGAGCTGCACAGTATTTATTGCTCACACTGTGAGTTGGTTGTTATTTGTTCCACGATGTAAACAAGGAAAGCGAGTATCTCTAAAACGCGACAACTCACAATATTTACACAAATGAAGCCATCATTTTATTAAAAATGTCTTAGAATCTAAGACGATTGCTTACCGGCAACTAATCAAATACATTTTAAAAGCAAAAACAATCTAAAGAACGGGATGTTGAACATACTGATATCACTAGCCAAATTTTCGATGAAGCCATCATTTCGATCATGACAGTAATAGAAGATTTAGAACAAGTCTAATGTGTTAAACTAATAAAAAAACGAGGAAGACAACAACAGCCACAACAACAAAGACAATAACAGCAGCAATAAGAACAACAACAACAAAAGATATGGGTTTCCGTAGATCTCAGCATCTGGAGGGGAATTGGCAAGGAGAGGGTGAAGGGAGTCTGATGAGAGTTAACTGTAATAATATATCATTATTCATCATCGGTCAGTCGGCGGGTCATCCCCAACAGCCTAAGGAAGATAGGGTCAGACAAAGTTTTTAAAAAGTTAGAGGTAAGAGAAGTTATACTGATTTAAAGGGGGGGGGGGGGGTGGAGGAGGGTTCTGAAAATGGGATTTTGCTCAAAGTCTTAGCTTGGGGGTTTCTGTTTTCCTTTAAAAGTTCGGTCTCTGCTG